>JAODAL010021643.1:0-66578 GCA_025379985.1 Phyllomedusa bahiana
TAAATTTTATTAGTCATGTGAACATACCCTAAAAAGCTGCTAATGTTTCTAGAATAAGGGCTTGTTCACATGGCGATTTTGGATCCATTTTGGATCCAAAAATTCGCATCCAAAAATGCATTGGCGATCGGATCCTAAATGCATCCAACACACAGGTGCATGTTCAGATACGTGTTGGATGCAGCAGGATCGCACCCTATAGTTTTAAATCGGGCTCCTGCCGCGTCTTTCGGATCAAGAAATGACATGTCAATTCTTGGAACGGATCCGAAAGACGCAATGAGACACGCATCGGAGATCACTCGTCTGAACACCGATACGGCTTTCACATTGCAAGCAGTGTAAAATCACACTGCTCATTGTTAGATGCGTGTTTGGCTCCGTCTGGACCAGGCATCCTCAAACTGCGGCCCTCCAGCTGTTGGAAAACTACAACTCCCATCATACCCACTGTTATAGATTATATAAATGCACGATGGGAGTTGTAGTTTCCCAACAGCTGGAGGGCCGCAGTTGGAGGACGCCTGGTCTAGATGGACCCAAACACACATCTAAGAACGTATGTTCACATGGACCCAACACGCCGTGTGAACATACCCTAATAATCACCAATTGCTTCTTTAGTCTTCTACCGATCCAGATCTTTGATGTGCCAATAAATTACATTTTGCACCCACCTGACCCATAGAAAATCTCTCTGATGATATCAGACTATATTCCTCAATTATCCGAACCTCCCATGCCCGTCTACAAGATTTCACCCGTGCGGCACCAATTCTCTGGGATATGCTACCGCGGGCCATCAGGCACATTCACAACCCTCACAGTTTTAAGAGGGCCCTGAGAACACATCTTCTCGGTCTGGCCCACTAAGATCCCTAACTGCTATCACACACATCTGTCACTCCCTGCACTTGGGCACTCACAGGCACTTATCTGTATATAGATGTACAGTCTGGGTGGCAGGTTCATCCATTTTTCATGTAAACCCCCCCTATTTATGAAACATGGCCGGCCCATTGTAAACTTGGCACTTATTACCGTATGTTTCACCCATACACCCTACTAGATTGTAAGCTCTCACGAGCAGGGCCCTCACACCTTGTGTCTCATTTGTAAGTACTTTTAATGTGTAATGACTGTATGTTTACCCTTGAATTTGTAAAGTGCTACGGAATATGTTGGCGCTATATAAATAAAGATTATTATTATTATTATTTTGTTTATATATCCATTTTCTATATGGGTGCCAAATCTAATTGAATGTTTTTTTCTTGGTTATTTCTTTCTTCAGAAACTGGACAATCTCTGCACTGATCAGAATGACAGATTTCTTGTTTAACAAAACAAAGGTGCAAGAAAATCCAAGAGAGATAATACTGCAATAAAGACCAAAGTGAATGATTCTAGTAAAACTAACACGCACATAGGCACAACTATGGCCTATGTGGAGGCTTTGAGATGAGAGGCCACATAAAAAACGATTAGTCTCGTGTACATAAACATCACACCTAGCTGTTAATACATGTAGGAATCTCTAACCTGGCCTCGGGGCCTGCCTAAATCTCCATTTTCCCAGCCCTTTCTCAAAGCCCAGGGCTCATTTTTCTCTGCTCTCTCTCTTCTCCATCTTCCGGCACTTAGAGACCATTATAATTTGACTGCATTCCTGGGCATCTGACCTGTTTTAAACAAAACAAAAAGCAAAGCTTTTCGATCATTTAAATCTTCGCCGGCAGTTGGCCTATGATCAGCAAAGCTAGACCAGAGAATAATTTAGGAGGTCTTAAAACTGCTCTACTGATGAATGATTCCAGAAATTAAAAATGTGTGGAAAAAAAAAAAAAAAAGTAATAATTGTGTTGGTTCCCAGCAGAAGAAAAAAAAAAAACTGCAGACGTATCCCAAAGAATAGTTCAGTCCCCGTGTGACATTAAATTCAATGTACACGCAATACGTTTCCCCAACCTATATATCAATAACTGTACTTCTGCTGAACTTTATGGCCAGTGCTCTGAAAACTCCGCGCAAAAACAAAGTCAATGGAGCGGAACGTCCCCAATGGAATATAGATGCCAAAATGTATCAGAAAGTAACAATCGCAGGCTGAAGAAGTAATTGGGGGAAAGAGAAAAAAAAACAAAAAAAAAAACTTTTCAGCATTCAAGTAAATTGGTTACCAAACAGAGCATGCCATAGCACAGAAACAGACCACACATCGTGCTAATCTCTCTCCTCCAAAAGCTGATCGCAGGGAGACCTGGGACGTTCATGCTTATTTTAACTTTATGTTATCCGAATGAGGCGAATGCAGGGTGTATACAGATTTAGTGCAGATCACTTACTCCGATAAATGAAGGCAAATATCTGCAAATAAAAAAAAACCAAAATAAATCAAACACATTTGGAGTAAGTCCTACCTAGCGCTGAAAGCCACCTAAATGGAATGACGATCCTTGAGAGGGGGCTCACAAGACATTTATTTTTTTTCCTTTTAGGGAATGCTCACACAACGGTTTTTAAAGCTGTTTGAGGGGCGGTTTTGGCGTGGATTCCTTCCCCGTAAAACAGTGTCAAAAACTACTAGAAAATACCCCAAATTCATTTACATTGATTCCCATGTAAACCAACGTCGTATTTCATATGGTTCCTCCGTGTTATTGTAAGCACAGAAAAATGAGTGACGTCAATTCTTTGAGGCGGTTTCCGCGCCTCCCATATATATTAGGCAAAAAATCCGCCTCTGAAAATCAGTGTTGTGTCCTTGTTTGAAATCCACACAAACAAGCTCGGATTTTCTAATGAGGACACGAAGCGAATTCAGTGCTGAAAATTTCAGCGTCTGAATCTGCTGTATGAACATAACCTTAAAGGGGTTGTCTCACTACATCGATTCATCGTCCCTCAGTCCTGTTTTCTCAGTTTCTTTTTTGAATTCAGGGGCGTGTTTACTAGCTTTAGCGGATTCTATTGGCTTGCAGTGACAAGCTGCTGAGGACGCCAGGTCTGTAGCTATAGCGACCAGCGCTAGCAGCCTATCAGGAGAGATCGAACAGGTCTGAAGCTATAGCGACCTGAAAAGCTGATGCAGCCCATACAAGAGGGGATATCGAGGAATAGGTAGGACACATATTGAAAAGTGACTTGTTTTTGCAAGATCTTTAACATAAAAAGCAATCCTTGTAGTGAGACAACCCCTTTAATGGATGGGCTGGAAAAAGCTCCAGACGTATACAAGAAAAGTTTGCAATTCATACCTATCAGTGAAATCTGTCATTTCCAGTCCAAAACCACAATTGGGTTACCAATGGGACATCATAATGGAAATTATATAATTGCAGTAATTGCCATGCAACAGTGCCACCGGAAAATGGTAAATTAACCCATTCAAACCCAGTAATGAAAAAAAATGTAACCCAATCTCAATTTAGAGTTAGATTGCTGTTACCATTAAGATTAGGGCCAATTTTAGGGTTCCGTATCAGAGTGAAAATTATTTTTTTTTTCACTAGTTCTGTCAAACCTGAGTGAAACCGAATAATGACTGATTTGAGCAACACTAACTATGAGCTTATTTATGTGTTCTGTTAGGCAGTCATGTACTGCATACATCACCCATAAACTCTAGTAGCATCCATTTTATGCATGTGTCATGAAAAGCTTACAATGTATAGATGAAATGCATGCCTGTGGTGGATGCCATATGAATACGTCCCCCATAGGCTAATATGGTATCCATTTAAGAGGGGGTTCACAGTAAAATCATCTCTACATTGCAGGTTTCTGTGGCGGTACCATAAAAAAGGTATCTCTGCGGATACCGCAACGCATTAAGCCAATGCCGACCGGAAATAGAGCAAATGTAGTCCACGCATGGCTACGTCGGCTCTATTATTCCCTATAGGGCTGCCATGGCTGCGTTGTGGTGTCCCCCGGGGTACCTTTTTTACTGTATCCCCACGGATAAATGCAACGTAGAGATTAATTTAGTGTGTACCTCCCCTTAACATGATGTGAACCCAGCCTAACAGATACGTCTTTTTAAGGATCCCACTGGATGGAATAGCATTATGTGCTGTGCTATTCCTTCTCTATTGTGGCATGCTGATTGTCAGTGGCAAGATCGAGGCCAAATAGATACTCTTTTGACCTTTGGCAATGGACCCTTGGACAACGGACTCTTAAACGTATATGTCAGGAGCTCGCCTTTCAAATATATGGGAAAATGTGATGTGAACACATACCGAACAGACACATGAATGATTACTTTGGTAATCCATAAAATTGCAACTGAACCAGTTGAGCACACTGCTAAGTGCCGATTGTTAAAATCCATATGCTAATAAGTCCTCTTCACATCATCAAGAAAAATGTTATGTTCAGATTTGTTGTCTGACTGAAATGTCACGTCCGAGTACTTCAATTCTTTCACTAAATGCATATTTTTGAGAGTCTGGTTCGTATGTAGATTCACTAAGAAAGGATTGGGAGCTGCGAGTTCCCTTAATGTTGGAATATGTAGAGGTGCAAACACAATACAGACACTGAAGTGGTCAGTGTTTCATGTATCGGGCAAGTTCACACAACGGATTGTAATGGGAATCCTTGTGTGATACGACTCCCTGTCATTTGAATCGCCAGTCCCTGCTGTAGTTTACACTGTGAACTATAGCGTGGATTTTCCTCACCACGGATTTCAAATACGTGATGCGAGGAAAAAAAAGGAAAAAGAATAGCTGTGGTCTATTCTTTCAAGGGGATTCTCCTCGGATTCTGATTTGGTAAGAGTGATCAGGGTTAGCCCCACTGAAATAGGGGTAACCCATGTCCAAACTAGAGGTAAAAACTACCCCTGTAATGTAAAAATCCTCCAAAGAAATATGAGGTATCGCCGTCAGGTGAACATACCCTTAGGGCATGTCCCCACTGCACGGGTTTTCGGCCGGTTTGCGGTTTTGCAGACCGCTTGAAAAACCGGCCGAAAACCAGCAGAACGGGGCTCTATGGAAAACCCGTGCAGCAGTCCCCACCACACGGGTTTTCCGTCCGGCGGTCCGCCTGCAAAACATTGTGAATGCACATTCTTCCGTCCGGTTTCCAGACGGAATCTGTGCATCTCAATGTGAAGGGGGAGGGCTGTTCTCCGCTCGTCGTGGGGACGGCCGTAAAACAGTGCAAATACCGGTCGCATAACCGACCGGTATTTGGCACTTGCCGTGTAAACGGCCCCTTACACTGAAAAGTGCTGGTAACCA
This sequence comes from Phyllomedusa bahiana, assembly GCA_025379985.1. Lineage (NCBI taxonomy): Eukaryota > Metazoa > Chordata > Amphibia > Anura > Hylidae > Phyllomedusa > Phyllomedusa bahiana. The sequence continues at coordinate 5,256 of JAODAL010021643.1, forward strand.
TCCTGTTTTCACCCTCCTCTACCACATAAGGTCTATAAGAATTTATGTACATAGCAAAGCTGTGAGCACAGACTGTACGGTAGCACCCAAGTCCCTGCAGGTCTGCATTACGGCGCTCCACGTCATGTCATATGGTGCCTTCTTTATTTTATTCATTAATAAAGTGCTGTTATATTCCACTAATATTCTCTGTACAGAGATTGTCATCATTCACCTTGGGTCTCACAGTCTAAATTGCAGATTACCTAACATGCAGTGAACAAGGACAGGTCTGTCCGAAACGCGTTTGCCATCTTTTCCTTCCTATTTTTATCACCTGTGTGTGGAGACTAAACAAAGGTTTAGACCGTTTTTGAGACGCTGGTCCATCTTCGTTTTGTTGTTGAAGCCGATTAGGATTGTTTTCCGTAAACCTGTTGCGTCCAGTAAGAAGTGTACGTTTGCCTGGGACTGCCGACACAGACAAACTATCTTTCAGTCAGCCATAAAAGTCTTTTTTTCTTTTTGTTGTATAAATTCCAGATTAACCTGTATGCTTTAGGAGTTTGGGGAAAATCAGAATACCCATAGAAAATCCACAGAAACAGACAGAACATACAAACTTCTTACAGATGGTGTCTCTGGTGGGATTTGAACCCAGGACCCCACTGAGACACAGGGCTATCTATACATGCAGTGCCGCATGCCTCAATGATGCATATAGGAATCTGTGAGGTTAAAACCTCTGGGCAGATGTATCAATAGTGTCTAGCTGTAAGACACTTTAGAGTTAGACTAGACAGTCATAGTCTTCATAAATCTAGTGAAGGGTAAAAAGGTCAAGTCTAACTCTACACCATTTTTAAGTTGGTTTACTGTTATGCCTCTAACTGCACCAAGGGTGACATGTATGAACGGGGCTGCGCCAGATATCTGACGTCTTTTCAGCCCGATATCAGACAAAGCCCTGTTCATAAATTTTTAAATCTCCCGCATGCCCCCCCGAGATCGGGCGCATTACAATGTTCCTGAGGCGCTATGTAAGGCGCACTAGAACCATAGCAAAGCTATATATTTAAAGCTTTGCTACGGCATTTCTGGGCGCAGTACAGCTGGAACAGGTAGAGCACTTTCAAAGTGGTATACCTGAGCCAGAACTGTCGCCCGAGCGTTAGAATGCGGCCGATTTATGACCCGCTGTAGAACAGGTTCATAAATCAGGCACATTCTATGCCGTTATTAGGCGCACGAAATCTGGCGTGTTAACGCCAAATTTCTTGCATGTCGCCCCAAGTGTTTGCCGCATGGTGGTGCTTGCTAAGTCACACCCTTTTCCTATGAAACCATGCCCCTTTTTGTCAGAGGTGTCTAGAAACGGTCTAAAACACATCATAAATGTGGTGTAACGCACAGACGACATTCATTTTAGCACAAATTGTGCCAGAATTCTGGCGCAACTGGCTTGATAAATGAGCCCCCATGTGTGCAAAATCAGAAGCCCATAAAAAAGGTAAGGCGTAGGCTAGAAGAGCTATGTTATAGATCTGTACCAGTAGTAGCATGTAAATCCTCGTCTCTAAGCCCTTGAACTAACCACTGCTTTAGAGGGGTTGTCTCACTACACCGATTCATCTTACCTCAGTCCTGTTTTCTTGGTTTCACTTTAAATTCAGGGGCGTGTTTACTGGCTTCTACTAAGCTGCAGGTCTGTAGCTATAGCAACCAGTGCTGGCAGCCTATAGCTATAGCGACCTGAGGAGCTGATGCAACCCATACAAGAGGGGATATCTAGGAATAGGTAGGACACTGTTAATGGACATATATTGCAAAGTGACTTGTTTTTGCAACATCTTTAACATGAAAAGCAATACTTGTAGCGAGACAACCCCTTTAATACACAATCACTATTTCAATACCTGAACCGAATTTCGTGTCCCTATAGATTGCAAGCTTCTACACAGAGGGGTCTCTTTCTACTAACAGATCTAGGCTACATTGTGCTTGCAATTCTTCTGTACTTAGTATTTGTGTTCTATGCTCCAAGATACAGCATTCCAGAAATACATTTACATAGGGCTGAACCGGTTACTAGGTGGAAAGTGGTATACAGCACATTTTCCCTAAGTAGGTAACTTCATTGCATGAAAACTATGTAACAAAACAATGGGGAGGTGAAAGGAGCCTTCAAATTAAGGTTTTCCTCTCTAACTTGGCCAGAACAGCAGAAGAAATGTAATATCCCTTGCGAGCTCCAGGTTCCAGCTGCAGGAAGGAGCTGTAATGAAGGCTCGCAACTCCACAACCGACATGTAACGTAAGTTTACAGTCACTTTATCTATCCCACACAAACTTATGACTCTGAAAGGAGAGTGCTCGAGGGATTAAGACAGACTCCAGCACAGACCCTCCCTAAGTAATGTTGATTATCAGACACCGATATGTCCAGCCTGGAGCAATAACCAAATGTGACTCACCGCACGGAGCTGAACATGTCCTCTACGGAACCGAAAAGAACAGTTTTTATTGTGTGACATGGAAAAAAAAAAAAAAAAAATTCTAATACCATCATGTTCCCAATAGATCCCAATATACCCAGAACAGTCTATTACAGCAGGCTACCACTGACCACCAAAAGTAAATAATAATTGTAAGGTGGCAACAGCAGGAAGGGTGTACAATGGAGTGTACATCCCGGCCAGGGTCCTTGCATGCACCTTTCGATGTCCAGACACATGCCCCCAAGGTCAGGGGTCTTGGAGGAATGAAAGGCCAAAGTTAATTAGGTTTTGCAGTATAGACTGTCGACATATGTTTAACATGTTTTATGTGTTAGCATGGCTTCCAGCCATTTCCTGGGCATAGACCAGGGTGGGTGCTTACTCCCCATGGTTCCACTCCTGGATTTCCCTGGAGTATATAAGTCAGCAGGTAAGCTGACTAAGGTGGCTTCAACTCCCAGGCTACCTTCAAGTCTGGAGAGGAGACAGGCTGGGGAACCAGCAGGACTACTACCTGATTCTGTTCTGTTACTAACAAAGGTGTAGTAAGTTTACTCTGTTAGTTAGAGCCCAGACGGGCAGGCTTTTGTTTTGTTTTATATTGTCCATGTCTTGCACTTATTTTTCTGTTGCTGCTTCAATAAAATACAGAGGCCCTGTATTTTTGCACCTGGAATCCGTATCTGTCTCTGCCTGAAAAACACGTGTGTCACGATCCCAGAGCCGCTAAAGCTCACATAATTAATAATGATAAAAAAAATTTAAAAAACACTATCATTAACTTATTAAAGGGGTTGTCCACTTTCTCAAGTGTCTTTACTTTCTATGCAAATCATTTTCTAATATACATGTATTATGAATTCTGCTCCTGTGCCTCTTTTATAACAGCACAACTGGCTGTTATAAAAAATGGTATAGCCTACATTCCTGTCCATAGTAATTTCTAGGCACAATGAGGTCTGTAAATATTTGGACAGAGACAACACTTTTCAAATTTTGGTTCTGTACGTTACCACAAGGAATTTGAACAAAACTATTCAGATGCAGTTGAAGTTCTGACTTTCAGCTTTTATTCAGTGGGTTGGAAAAATGATTGCATAAAAATGTGAAGAAAAGCATTTTTTAAAAACAATCCCTTCATTTCAGGGGCTCAAAAGTAATTGGACAAATTAAAGGGGATGTATCGCTTCATCAGTTCGTGTGTTTACTTGTACTTTCAGTTTCTCAGCTCTTCAAATCCAGGGGCGTTTCTTCCCCTCCCAGCTGGGTGTTTCTTAACTGAAGGGGGGGTGACATCACCCCCCCTTGACTGTTCGTGCTCGCTCCCGAGTCAGTGTGTTTGAGATCAGTGGGAGGTGATAGCAGGCCATGTCCACATGTCACTGTGTTGTTGCTCTCCCTATGCAGTCTTATTTTGTTTACATACCACAGGCCTGCATTCAGTCTAGACAGTCTTCTATGAACTCAGAGCACTGATCTCTTCTTAAAGCTGGAGGTTTGTTACAGTTGAATCCAGTCTTCTATGAACTCATCTAAAGCAGCACAAATCTGTCTCCCTTCTATGTTTACATGCAGGAGCATTAAGGCACAGAGCACAATTCTTCTGTTTTCTGAATGTAGAAGCAGCTGCAGGGTTACTGTGCAGCTGCTGGCTGTGCAGAGTGAAATTGTTGCCGGCCCCTTATTCTGAGTAAGAGAGGCAGGAATGCACGCTCTATTGAAGGAGGAGGAACCCGACCGGCACTAGGGAATAGTGTTTACAGAAAACGAAGATAAGGCAGACTGTGAAAACAAGACAGCTTTGCAAATGACATCCATTTGCAAAGTTGCTTGTTTTCACTGTCCCCTTATTCTGAAGGCCATTTAATGAAATGATACAACCCCTTTAAATAATTGTAAATAAAATGTTAATTTCTAATACTTGATTCAAGACCCTTTGTTGGCGATGACTGCCTGAAGTCTTTAACTCATGGACATCACCAGACGCTGCGTTTCCTCCTTTTTAATGCTCTGCCAGGCCTTTTCTGCAGCGGTTTTCAATTGCTGTTTGTGGCCTTTCTATCTGAAGTATATTCTTTAACAAGTGAAATGCAGCTCAATTTGGTTGAGATCAGGTGACTGACTTGGCCATTCAAGAATATTCCACGTCTTTGCTTTAATAAACTTCGGGGTTTCTTTGGCTGTATGTTTTTGGTAATTGTCCATCTGTATTATGAAACGCCGACCAATCAGTATGGCTGCATTTGGCTGGATTTGAGCACACAGTATGTCTCTGAATACCTCAGAATTCATCTGGCTCCGTCTGTCCTGTGTCACTTCATCAATAAATACTAGTGACCCAGTGCCACTGGTAGCCATGCATGCCCAAACCATCACACTGCCTCTGCCGTGTTTGACAGATGTTGCGGTATGCTTTGGATCATGAGCTGTACCACGCATTTGCCATGTTTTTTTCTTTCCATCTTTCTGGTAGAGGTTGATCTTTGTTTCATCTGTCCAAATAATGTTCTTCCAGAACTGTGCAGGCTTTCATAGTTTTTTAGCAAAGTCCATCATAGATGTTTTTTTCAGCGAGGTCCAATCTAGCCTTTTTACTCTTGAGGCTTAAGAGTGGCTTGCACCATGTAGTGAACTCTCTGTATTTACTTTCATGGTAGATTTGGATATTAATACGCCTACATCCTGGAGAGTGTTGTTCACTTGGTTGGCTGGTGTGACGTGGATTCTCTTCACCATGGAAATTATTCTGAGATCATCCACCACTGTTGTCTTTCGTGGGCGTCCAGGTCTTTTTGCATTGATGAGTTCATCAGTCCTTTCTTTCTTTCTTTCTCAGGATGTACCAAACTGTTGATTTTGCCACTCCTAATATTGTAGAAATTTCTCGGATTAGTTTTTTCTGTTTTCGCAGCTTAAGGATGGCTTATTTCATCTGCATGGAGAGCTCTTTTGACCGCGTGTTTTCTTCACATCAATATCTTCCAAATGCAAGCACAACACCTCAAATCAGCTCCAGACCTTTTATCTGCTTAAATGAGAATGACATATCGAAGGAATTGCCCATACCTGCTCATGAAACAGACTTTGAGTCAATTGTCTAATTACTTTTGGTTCCTTTTAAAAACAAGGTGGCACATGTTGAGGAGCTAAAACTCCTAATCTCTTCATCCAATGTTAATGTGGATACCCTCAAATGAAATCTGAAAGTCTGGACTTTATGTCCATGTCCATTATATAACTGTAACTTGATTTTGGTTCAGTAATAAAGGTAAAAAAAATAAAATATTGTGTCAGTGTCCAACTATATATGAACTTAACTGTACGTGCCTTCTGAATTTGTACAAAAGAGGTACAGGAGCTGAATTTTAAATACATGTATATTAAAAAATTCTATAATTTCCTTGGATAGACATAAATAATATAAAGCGGATTTTGTAGAAACAATCATATAGCAACTGTTCTCTATTTAAAGCAGTGAAAGAAACTGAAAGATGTTTGACATTCGGTGTCAAAACGCCAATAAAACTAACAGACCCCCAACACAGAAGACAGATACCCATTGGCTCCATCTTAGCAGAGATCATTTTTCCTTGTCTCTGCATGTATAGTAATCTCTCTCCTCCACACCAGTGACTGGAAATGTACTGCCAGGACATCCCATTGAATAGGGTTTAACTGCTTGGTAGTATATATAGGACAGAAGGTCTACATAAAATGTGATGGTGTAAATAATACATTCCGTTAGAATTTAAAAAAAGACATGAAAATCTGAACAAACATTATTAGAAAATGACAAACTGAAATGAAAAGCAAGGGTTTGTGTGCCTTTAAGATATGCTCCAAGCTCTGCATAATCAATTGAATGGTAATAATGTGCACTAAACCGCTAGTGTGGTTCACAGAATGAGTCTCTAGTGGGATTATCAGCCAAGTCCGTCACAGGCAACGTATTCTCTGGAGGAAAATAAAGTTCTGTACTTTGCAAAAGAACAGACCAACATATCCATTCATCTAACATGAGCTGCCTAATAAAGTTACTCCGCTACGATCTGCTGTAGACCTCTTTGACAGAAACACAATTAAGTAATTCTTTAATAATCTGCCCGATTTGCTGAAATTACTATGGCATCTGCATAAGAAAGTAAAAGAACTTTGTGGAAAAGAAAAAAAAAAAAAAATCAAAAAGAAGAAAATTCTACCTGTATCGATTATAAAGTGATTTGTTCTACTTTGATGAACACCATATGCTGCCATTAATACTGAACTGTTGCACCTGAGCTGGAAACTTTCACTAGTCACCAATGCAGCACGCAAGCACTGTGATTCTACATACACCATACCCGAACTTCCAAAATAAGAGAGTAACCTCTTGTATACCAGGCATTAAGCTCTTAAAGTACACGTCCATATTTGAAGGTCCAACACTCTGTAAAATTGCCACCAGCCACTTACAAAGTTTGCATAAATCACTAGCACAGTGAAACATATTGCTTTGAAGAATAAGGCCTCTTTCTCCACATAAGTCATTTTCTTTCTCCTTCCTCTTCTCTAAATTCATCATTCGTCAAAAGTGGTCATAATCAATCATAAAATGGATTAACTCACTGAAGTACCAGGTTACTTGCTGCCCATATTAGTCTGTGGAGAGGGGAGGGGTTGAGCAGCTAAAGAATGACAAATAGAGATACACAGAGATGATGCTGAAAAGTGTGTGTGGATTGTATAGGGGATATCATAGCAGCTACTCTCCACCTACTAGCCCAGAGATGGGTGAAAAATTGAGATGAATCCTGCGGAGTAGAAAGTTTGTCAGTTATATAATGGCCAGAAAGTGTTACTTCTTATGTCCATACACGACTCCTTATCCTAAAAAAAAGTTATCTAAAATGTACAAGTACACTTAAAAGGGATTTTCTCACTACATTGAGAGGAGAGATCAAACAGGTCTGTAGCTATAGCGACCTAAGGAGCTGATGCAGCCCATACAAGAGGGACATCTAGAAAAGGAAGGACACGGCTAATGGACATGTATTGCAAAGTGACTTGTTTTGTCATGATCTTTAACATAAAAAGCAATCCTTGTAGTGAGACAACCCCTTTAAATTATCTTTACATCAGTCAAAGCTTTACTTTTCTGATACATAACTTTCACTGTACAGCCATCGAATGAAACAGCTAACTTCTTGCTACCTGCAGCTGTTACTAGATGGAGTTTAGTTCATACTGTCTTACTATTTCTAGAACTGATTTTCTAGAGAGGTCTGTTTTTCACGGATTCCTTGGGAAAAATCATGCCATACTGTATCACATGCCATATAATGCATGCATTCTCTCTTGAATTACTGCACAACAAGTTTGTCATATACAAACTAATGGCAAGTTAATTCATTCAGGTACAGACTAAACACAAATAGGCTGAATTCACTCATATCCAATAATGCATACTTCTATAAAAGTAACATGTGACATACTAAATATTTCCTTTAACCATAAAGTCAAACTCTATCTTTGAAAACAACGTACAACATTGAATTCAGAGCCTCTAATTCAGAACACCATGAAGAGATCTGTAAAAAGCTTTGCGTTTTCCCGAAAATAAGACACCCCCGGAAATAAGACATAGTGCATTTTTAGTTATGAAATTCAGAGTTTGGCTGCTTATGCTGATGTTTGTGATTAAATCACTACAGTATAATAATACATGTTGATGTTTTGTTCAACAATAAATGTGAATTATTGTTCATAGAAAAAAAAAAACATCCCCTAAAAATAACTCTTAGCTCGTCTTTAGGAGCAAAAATTAATATAAGACACTGTCTTATTTTCAGGGAAGCACAGTAGCTGTAAGATCTCTGTAAGATGGTAACCTATAGAGGCTACCACAACATTTTAGGCTATGCTCACACAGATTTTTTTTTCCAGGTGGACTCCATGTCATAATCCATGTGAAAACCATGCCTAATTGATTTAAATGCGAATTTGTGCCATAGGTCATAAGTTTCAGATTTTTTTGACTTCAGATTTAAAATTTTTGTAAAAAATTAGGCGATACATCTTTTACTGAAGGGGTGACTGCGTCAGCCACAGGTGATCCCTAGTAATTGTGGATTAGATCCACGTCCAAAACTTCTGAAAATCCATTTCCTAAATTGTGAAAAACCAAGGCACAAATACAACGTTCATGCTTTGGATTTCTACAGTGTATCCCATGGCTGATTATTCCTGAAATCCAGTTTGTGAACATAGCCTCATTCTTGTACAAAACCTGATTTAAAAATAAATAAGTCAGTAAGCCTCAGAGGGATATGGAGGAACAGCATGGCCCCCAAGTATGGCTCTGGATGGTCTTGGATGATCTATGGTGCTGTCCATCTACACCGCAAGCATTCCCAGACGGAAATCCATGCGGATTCGGATTTTAAAAACCGTCAAAATCAAACTGCAGACCATCCCCATAGCCCTCAATTGAAAATCCGAGTTGTAGTTCACACAACCTGGATTTTCTGAGATCGGATTTGAAAGCTACCTTTTTCTTATATTTTATGTTTAAAAACGCGTCCAACGAATTTCTAGGTTGGGTCCGCATCCACAACCCCATAGAAATGAATTTGACTTGCTTTCTGACTGTGAATCCGCCAGAAAAAAAAATTACACAAAAAATCTGACGCAGTTTTCAAAGGTAGAATCCGACGAGTATTTTATCATTGTTGTAACATAACCTTATATGCCTTATATTGTGTGCATGAGGCCTCATACCTTCAGTATGGAGCACTTTTTGGGATTAGGAAAGAAAGATTTTTTCCTTATTTCTAATCTACTGTATATAAAAGACATAGGGGGACATGTATGAAAACTATTTGGGTCTAAGAATTTCTTTGGTTGCTATGGGCAACAGTCCGAGCTCCCCTTTCATTTCATAGTGTTCTGAAAACATAAAAAGGGAGCTCTGATTGGTTGCTATGGGCAGCAAAGAAAGTCTTAGGCTATGTTCACACGGCGTAATTGCGGCGCGTATAGTACAACCGCATTTACGCCAGGTGATTTGGGAGTTACGCTGATCAGCCGGCCCAGCCCCATTGACATGCATTACTCGCGGCGCGTGTTCGCCGCAAGTAATTGACTTGTCACTTATCTCCCCGCGCGTACAAGACGTATTGTACGAGCAGGGGGAGGAGGCGTAATCCATGGTTCTCTATGAGAACTATGGATTACTGTTATTTTGACGCACATCTCGCTCGTATTAGAGCGCAAGTACGCCGCGAAATGCACGCCGAAATTAGCCCGTGTGAACATACCCTAAGGGTAAATTCACACGGCTGATTTTGACGCTGTTTTCAGCGCTGTTCTCACACAAAGCAGTGTCAAAAAGTTCACACACAACGAGGTTTTCAGTCCTTCTTTGGATGCTGTTTTGGGCACTGAAAAAGTGTCATGTCAATTCTTGAAGCATTTTCAATGCTGAAAATCACCATAGGAGTCAAAGCCTCGGTGCTGTTTTAGATGCGTTTTTTGGCGCATTTTTGACGTGTTTTTCAGTGCGGTTTTTGCACTGGCTATTAATTTATATGAGTGCTTCAAAAAGAAAACCGTGTTGAAAACCCTTATCCAAAACCTCGTCTGAAACAGTGCTGAAAAACCTCGGCGGAAACCACGAGGAGAAAACCTGATCAAAACCTCGTCTGAAAAGGTGCTTTGAGATGAGGTTTTGATGCCAATTTGGACACTGAAAATTCAGCCGTGTGAACAAACCCCTTGGACCTAGACAGTTTTCATACATGTGGCCCATAGAAAGTAACGGTGATAGAAAAATAAGCAAATATATTTAAACCGGGTGACACATAAAACTTCAAAAGAATTACAAAAGCTGCTGTATTATAACTACTCCGATATGAGTAAACCACATAACACACAATTCAAGAGTATAACAATATAAAAAAGTTTTAGATGTGCAACATTTTTTTAATTTTTCCTTTAATCTAAAAATAAAAAAAACGCCTATGCCTTGGAATGTCTTCCAGTTGTTGAAATAGTTCTCTGCCAGTGGCTGAGGTCACGGCTGAGTATTCCAGAAGCTCTTGCCTGTAAGTCGTGTGAAGTCTGGGAGCCGGGTCCAGGAAGAGGTCGTACACTCTGATTTTGAGACTCTGGCTTCCCAGACATGCAATTCTTCTTAAGAAATCAGGCCTCTATTTGAGGTGACAAGTCAGTAGAACAATAACCATTAGGTTTCTAGGTAACAATGTGTTTTCCCCATAGCCTATAACAAGAGTACAGTAATAATAGCAGAATATAGGAGAATAACCTAACACGAACATCATGATTCATCATGTTTCGTCTAGACATGTGGCAGCTTTTCTAGATTATTTTACTGGAAAGTGAACGTTATTGCTGTGTGATCAGCGAATCACTCTAGTCAGGGGGCGATCAGCCTATTGCCTTGAGTCTGGCTTTTCTAATCCTTGGTGACCGTCTTACCTGTGGGGGAGTGCTTACATCTTCTAACATGGAGGGAGAGGCAGGGACCGCACATCCTCACACTATACATTGATCTAATGCTTCTCAGCAAAATTTTACAAAAATGAGCAGGAGGTTCTCAGTATACTTTTTGATCAAACTGTATAGGCCCACTTGCCACTTCACGGCAGCCTGTTTAGGCCTCGTTCACACGGCTTATTTCTCCGCGGATTGGAGCCGTACGGCGCGCCGGATTTGCGCTTCAGTACGGCGCCCATCCGTCCCTGTCATTACGGTAATCCACTGCTCTCGTAGAGAACTGTGGATTCCGGCGCTCCTCCCCGATCGGCGAATCCGCTGCGGGGGGAGAAAGTGACATGCACATTATTTACGGCGCGTACGCGCCGTAAACAATGCATTGTCTATGGGGCCGGGGAGCGCCGCCCCCGCCGCGCTCCGGCCCCGCCCCTTATTCACGCCGGATTTGTGAGCGCAATCCGGCTCACAAATCCGTCGGGAATAAGCTGTGTGAACACAGCCTTAAAGTGGGTCCCTGCACTGCACCGCACCGCCACCAAAAAAGGAAAGGTTTACACAGCTTACTTCTCCTGGGCTCCCTGCAAGCAGACTGAAAGGAAAAGGGCATTAACCCTTAGTCTATGTTCACACGATGTACTGAGGCGTGTATAGTACATCGTGTGTTTCGGTAACTCGCGCTAATACGTGCGTGCTTCCGCAGCGCGAGGGGGGTCGGAAGCCTACCGGCCCAATTGACATACATTACTCGCGGTGCGTATTTGCCGCAAGTAATTGACATATAACCTATCTCCCCGCGCGTACAATGCGATCGTATTGTACAAGTGGGGAGAGAAGGCGTAATCCATAGTTCTCTAGAACTATAGATTACCGTAATTTCGGCGCGTAACTCGCCCGTATTAGAGCGCAGATACGCGGCAAAATGCGCTGCGAAATTACCCCGTGTGAACATAGCCTTATGCAGACTACTGCTAAACACCTGGGCCAAATGGGAAGGGTGCTGATCCATGTGTGAAAAGAAAGACATATATATTCAAATGTTTGATCAAAAAGTATACCAAGAACCTCCTGTTCATTTTTGTAAAATTTTGCTGAGAAGCATTAGATCAACGTATAGTGTGAGGATGTGCGGTCCATGCCTCTCCCTCCATGTTTGCTTATAATCTTCTGCTGTATTAAAAATCACAAATTCACAAGAGCTCTCTGCTCTGCTCAAAAAGGACTCCTGAGCAGGAGATGTCTGGATGTCCTAACAGAGCTTGCAACAGCAATGTCAAGTCTTTGCCGGGAATCTGAGGAGCAGTGTTTTGGGGATGAAACAACTCCTTTAAAGGGGTGTTCTTACCATACAGTTTCACAGAGTTTGCCCTTCACAACCAGCTGAAAGCTCACACTTCCAATTCAGACGGTGGGTAGTTCTACAGCAGCGATTGGCATGTCAGCTCAGCTATTCCAAGCTCAGCCTGTTAGAGAGACATTGGTAATAGAAGGGTCAAACACCAGGGCAGAAGGCTACTAAGCTTTAAAGGGTTACATATTGTCAATAGGGAGCAAACGCTTCAACCTCTCCACCATGACCAAGACAAAAGAGCTGTCTAAGGACACCAGGGACAAAATTGTAGACCTGCACAAGGCTGAGATGGGCTACAGGACAATAGGCAAGCAGCTTGGTGAGAAGGCAACAACTGTTGGTGCAATTATTAGAAAATGGAAGAAACACAAGGTGACTGTCAGTCTTCCTCAATCAGGGGCTCCATGCAAGATCTTGCCTTGTGGGGTAATGAGGATTCTGAGAAAGGTCAGGAATCAGCCCACAACTATAATGGAGGACTTAGTCAATGATCTGAATAGAGCTGGGACCACAGCCTCAAAGACTACTTTTAGTAACACACTGCGCCATCACAGATTAAAATTCTGCAGGGCACACAAAGTCCCTATGCTTATGCCAGAACATGTCCAGGCCCGTTGAAAGTTCCCCAATGACCATCTGGATGATCCAAAGGAGGCATGGGAAAAGGTCATGTGGTCACCCAACTGTGAAGCATGGGGGGGGGGGGGGGGGATTGGGGTTTAAGCATTAAAATTTGGGGGGTGGGGGTTATTTTATGCAAAAGGGAAAGGATGAATGCACCAAATTGAAGAGAGGATTATGGGGTCATCAATCGCGAAATTTTGGCTAACAACCTCCTTCCCTCACTAAGAGCATTGAATATGGGTTGTGGCTGGGTCTTCCAGCAGGACAACGACCTGAAAATCACAGCAAGGGCAACTAAGGAGTGGCTCCTTAAGAAGCATCTCAAGGTCCTGGAGTGGGCTAGCCAGTCTCCAAACCTGAAACCAATGGAAAATCTTTGGCGAAAGCTGAAACTAAATGTAGCCCAATGACAGACTCGAAACCTGAAAGATCTAGAGAAGATCTGTATGGAGGAGTGGGCCAAAATCCCTGTTCAAACTTTGTCTAGGACTACATGAAACGTCTGACCTCTGTAATTGCAAACAAAGGTTTCTGTACTAAATATTAAGTTCTGTTTTTCTATTGTATAAAATATTTATGTCATGCAATAAAATTCTAATTATTTAATAATCATGCAATGGAATTTTCTGGATTTGTGTTCAGATTCTGTCTCTCACAGTTGAAGTGTACTTAGAATAAAAATTACAGACGTCTCCATTCTTTGTAGGTGGAAAAAAAAATACTTCCATGTAAAACCAGATAATTCTGTTAGCATGTTTATACACTTACGGTCTGTTAACCCCAGATACTTTTACAAAATCCTGGGTAAATGCACATAGGACTATGTGAGGTAGGACCCCATTCTGGGGGAGAGAAACAACACGCAAGGTTAAATAAGAACCATGCAACTTTTACCAGTGCTTTCAGCTGATCAGACAGCTTTTTAGAGAACTGGTTGTCTTGTAAAACAACCCTATTATTATAATTTGCCTAAGAGCATGTCCCCACGGCACGGGTTTGCGGACGGTTTTTAAGACGGCTTGCGGTTTTGCAGACTGTCTGAAAAACGTCCGCAAACGAGCACAACAGGGCTCTATGGAAAACCCGTGCAGCAGTTCCCACTGCACGGGTTTTCCGCCAGAAAAACATTTGAACATGCACCTTATTCCATCAGGTTTTCGGACGGAATATTTGCATGTCAATGTGAAGGGGGAGAGCTTTTCTCCGCTCATCGCGGAGAAAAGCCGCCCCCCCCCGCGTCCGTGGGGACGGCACACAAACAGGACAAATATCGGTCAGATATTGGGGACATGCCCTTCAAGCGGTTTTTGGACTGTTTTTGTCATAAAAAATGGTCTGGTTTTTAGCCGTTTTCGGTTTTTGAACTTTTTTTTGTCACTGTTTTTGTCCCGAGTTTCCCAGCAGTTTTTGGACTGTTTTTCAAGCTAAATAGTGTGCAAAAGTATTCCTGATTGGTGCAAGAAACCAGGTGATTTTTTTTATCACCACAACTTAACAATGATGCATAAAGGCCAACTTTTTCACTTTTACTTTAAGCACATGTGCATGTTAACAGCATAAAAATTTGGTTAGTTTAGGCTAAAAAGAGGATTTATAGACTTTCTGTGTAAAAAAATAAAAAAAAAAGTGCACAAGGACCTTCAAAACCACACCCACTATACGTGGTATCATTCTTCACTTTTTTTTTTTTTTTTGCAAAAACCGAAAACCACCCAAAAACCGCGTCAAAAACCTGGACAAAAACCGCTCGCTACGTTTTGAGCGGTTTACATTGACTCCGATGTTAATTTTCCGTCTAGAAACTGGTCAAAAGAATGAACATGTTCAATGTCTTGCACTCCGCTGATGGTCTGAAAAACCGTCCGGTGGAAAAACCGTTCAGTGGGGACAACTGGGCGGTTTTTCTATTCAAGTCTATGGGAGAGAGTTTGTTTCAGGTTTCCAGACGTTTTGTAAAACCGCAAACTGTCGGAAAAACCGTCCAAAAACCCTTGCCGTGGGGACATGCCCATAAGGGTGCGTTCCCACGGCAAAGGACAAATACCGGCCGGTTTGCCGGCTGGTATTTGTCCTGTTTTGCAGAGAGCTCGCCCCAGGGCCGTCTGAAGAACAACAAATTTTCACATTTTATTGTTGAGAACCAAATTACATCAACATGTATTAATATTACTGTAGTGATTTCAACACAAACATCAGCATGAGCATCCAAACCCTGAACTGCATAAAAAAAAAAAAAGCACTATGTCTTATTTTCGGGGGTGTCTTATTTTCGGGGAAACAGGGTACTTCAATAATTCCATGACATAGTGGTAAGAAACGGTAAGAAAGAATGAAGCCATCTCAGCCATGAGAGGACCTCCCTCTTCACTGTAGTACTACTTAGAAGGTGTCTAATTGATCCATTTAAAAAAGAAAAGCCCTAGGGGACTTACAAATTGTTTTAGGAGTAATCTGCTTGAGTAGTTAAGCTGTTTAAGGCCGGGGCAGCACTCACCTGGCAATTTATATTCGCTTTCTGAATTTAGGGAACTTACATTTCCAATATTACTGGAAGCGTTTGGACCTTTGGGACAAGCTCCTAATTGTCCATCAGAACAAACAGTTCTACTTTGCATGGCATAAGAGAATATTGTTCTGGCTCCTACTGTCCTTAATATCAAATAGTGGACTCCGAGTTTAATAAGTACATTCAGGACTGCTGAATGTAAAAGATGACGGGAAGTTTTAAAGACATATTCCAATTGTACTCTAATAGGGATTACTTTTCATTCTGTATTTAGAGATTAGAATCGCTTTGTTTTTGGGTAAATATGGCTCAAATAACTGAGCACATGAGGTGCTTCAAATTACTAATGAACTCTGTGCTAAATGCTAACCCCCAGGGGCACTGGGTCACCAAGTGTGTGTACAAATAGAGAGGTTAACGACTGGTTAGTTTCTAGGCGTTGGATACAACTGTAGGGGTCTCTGACAAGCTGTATATAGACAAATGTCCCTCATCCCCCAGTGAAGGGGGCCTTGAAGATCAGCCATAGGGATGGTCCACACGATACTCGTCTAAAATGGAAAGTAAAACCATCGCAATGACCTCATTAGAAAACATGCGCTGTAGTCCATACAACACGTCCCTACATCACCTATTTTCTTGATCACTTTTTTAGCGTTAAAAAAAAAAAAAAAAACATTACAACATGTAAATTATTCCATTTGATTTCACATAAAACAAACGCGTCCGAAACCCCATTCAGATTAATGGGGCTCGTTTTGTGATGTGAAACGACATGGTTTTCAATGGTAGAATCTGACAAATTTTACTCGTCGTGTGGACGTCCCGTAAAAGGGGTTGTCTCGCCATACTGTTTTACAGAGCTACAGGCATCTTCAGACTCACACTTCCTGGTTAGGCTGTGGGTGGTTCTACATCAGCTCTGCTATTCCTAGCTGAACCCGATAGAGTTACATAGTTCGTACGGTTGAAAGAAGACACGTGTCCATCAAGTTCAAACAAGGGCGGGGAAAATGTGGGTGAGGGAGAGAGACAAGGACTTTAAGCCCAGCCTCACCACTGGTTAATGCCCTGGAACCCACAAGGCAAGAACCAACCTGCTCCAGTGGAGACCTCTACATGAGTGTAGGAGGTTTGTGAACTGTAGTCCATAAGGCTACAGGGCTTTAAAGGGTTAAAGGAGTTGTCTCACTACAAGGATTGCTTTTTATGTTAAAGATCTTGCAAAAACATGTCACTTTGCAATATGTGTCCATTAACAGTGTCCTTCCTATTCCTAGATATCCCCTCTTGTATGGGCTGCATCAGCTCCACAGGTTGCTATAACTACAGACCTGGCTTCAACTGCAGCCTAGTAGAAGCCAGTAAATACGCCCCTGAATTCAAAGTGAAACAAGAAAACAGGACTAAGGTAAGATGAATCAATGTAATGGGACAACCCCTTTAAAGCTTGTCAGTAAGTTATGTAAACAAGCTTATGTCTTTCCCGATAAATGAACAGGGGAGGGAGTGAGTGATTATCCCGAATACTGCTGCCGCCTGGAAGAGCAGAGAGGGGTGGCCGGTAACCAGGGAAGCTTGTGTACAATAAGGGGGAGATGAGATCTGTTCTAACTCTGAAGAGAATAGGAATCAGAACAGCAATGTATTTGGTAATAGTCTTGATTTATTTTTGCCTACATGTTTAAACCTAATCAATGAAACAGGAACAGCCCTTCAAGGGCCGATCTGTAATACAGTACACTAGTGCATTAGTCACTTTGTAAAAATTGAATGTGTGCTTCAAATATCGTCTTTGGGGAATACTTTCTTTGAAAGATTCATTGTTGAATTATATAGGCTTGTGAGTTTCGACCAATGCTATTAGCTGGTGTGAATGTCATACATGGCCTGACTGCTAATATATATTCCAGAGGGAAGCACCAGCATAGACAAGTACAAGAAAGGCACGGCTTTGGAGCGAGGGCAGAAAGAACCAAGGGTAGGTTCACACAGCTTTTTAGACCAGTGTTTGAAGCCAAAACTAGAAATGAATCATAATTGGAGAATACTCATTAGGGAAAGACTGAGACCTCCTAGTTTTAAATTCTTTTTTTTGGTTTTGGCTTCAAGAACTGCATCTAAAAAGATGAATGTGTGAAGCCGCCCTAATAGTGACTATTACATCATGGTAGTAATAACATTGTCCTCCCCACTATCGTATGTGCCGGTCTCTAAGACCCAATTTACATTAAATCAATATTTTACTAATCAAATCGGTAGTATCCATCAGGGCTGTGGAGTCGGCAAGCCAAATCCCCGACTCCGACTCCTCAATTTCCAAAACCCCCGTCTCTGACTCCTTCATACATGGCGCATGTTTAAGTGATAACTTTACTGTAGTAAAATGGTAACATCAGGATTTTTATCCCCTTATGATACAATAATCAAGCTATTTAGGTAGAACAGACACTGACGAGTAAAAGGGTAACAATGTTTTGATCTTTTGAACACTTGTGGGTAGAGTTGAAGAAAAAGCTGTATTTGTATCCAAGTCCAGCCTGCACCAACATTGGGAATGTGTAGAAGAGATCTGGGATCAGATTTTGGTCAAGATATGCTTGAATCTGATTCAGAAGGATTCAGGCAGTGTTGAAAACCAAAAGGTGGATTTCCCAAATAATAACAAAACAACACAAATTTACATTTTGATTTTAGGAGCAAAACAGTAACAATGCAATTACAGGAAAGAATCTGCAGAACTGAGCAGATGCTAAATACTTGCAAGTCAAATTTATGTATAAGATGTAAGATGACTGTATATACAATTACAGTAGCCTCATGTACAAAGCTGTAGTGGATGGTAGAGATATGGAGCCTGAAAGTCAAAAGTTCAAAACATTGTTACCATTTTGCTTGTCAGTGTAAAATATATTTATAGGATATGACTTTAGAACACCAAAAAATTGTAAATGTGCAAAACACTGCAGGAACATTTGTGGAGTCTCTGAATTTGTTCTGAGAAATAGTATTGCCTCCATCAGATCCTGCATACATGACCTCACATCTGATCTCATTATTTCCAGGCTAGAGAACGGCCTCTCTACACTAACTTGGGTTGGTGGCAAAGCGGTGACCACAGGGGCAACATCTCTAACAATGTCAGGGTATAAAGGAATTGCATCAGCCACAGGCAGTCAGGTTGAATTCTTCTACTTCTTTGAAAGCAGGTGAAAAATGTTGCTGAAATCTGTTTACCATGGGAACAGAATCTTTTCCCCTGGGGCAGCGCTTTGCCTGCTCCATGTCATCAATTACACTCCTCATGTGATAAGACTGAAGATATGGGAGCAGTAGCACTGGCCGGATCCAATTCCTCTTGCTCTTTGCATTGCATCGAACTAACTGGACCAACTTATTATATATTTTGGGAGTAGGTCCATTTTATGACGACTCTGAATCCGACTCCTGCAAAATAGGCACCAACTCCACAGCCCTGGTGTCCATAGATATACTTTACTCCCTTATCGACATTTGACGGTAAGGGAGTATAAAGCGGACTCACTCATTGAGCCCACTCCAAACTCAGTGGGTATAAACTAATTATAGCAGTTGACACCCGCGGCAAACAGCAGGCACCGCAACCGGCTCCGATCCCATCCTATTTAACCATTCAGATGCTGCGGGGATTGCGGCCATGGCTTCTTAATGAATGAGCACTGTTCCACCATCTAATTGCTCCTCTTGGCAAGGTTACGAGATTGCAGGGTGCTAATCGGTTACCATGGCAGCTAACAATCTAAAAGCTTCAATAGTCCCCATGTAAGAGGTAATAGAACCACCATCTTGGTGAACCCTTCTGCATTATACTAATAATGCAGAAGGGTTTACAAGCGACTGCACCCCATAGTGGTTAAGTACCCTAGAAAGACTGAATGTTAAGGCAAAAAATATATATACACGCACATTCTGAAATTTTACTAATAAAAATTACACTTCAGCACACAAAAAAATGCACCCTCACATAGGTGAAACAAAAAATTATTTGTTGCAGAAAAAGTTAAGAGAATTTTGTATTTTTTTTTTTTTTTTTTTTTAAGTACGAAAACTCTACATATTTGGTTTCACCTTAACCATATTGAAGTGCAGAATACAGATAACACATCATTTATACCAAACATTGATTATATCGTCTGGTCAATAGCACCATTAAAAAGTACATTGTGACCTGCAAAAAACAAGCCCCTACATGTCTATGTAGATGGAAAAATACAAACATTATGGCTTTTGGAATGTGGGGAGGAAAAAAAATGAAGAGCCATATTATTGACTACGAGGCTGGAAGGGGTTAAATAGTTATTTCAACATACACTACGAAGGAGCTATATGGGCTGTGAGGCAAACAGTTTATTTGGCACTAAGTTTGCATTATGTAACAAACGTACACTCTTTATGTGGTAGATTACACTTTATGTATCAGACACACAAGTGTAATGTTCAGGAAATAGAGGAAACCGTCTAAAAGAGGTTAGGTTTGCCCAACAGATTTTAACGGCTCCGTCGGGTTATATCTTGGGACACATTTTCACACTATCCCAGCGGAAGCCAAAAAAGTAATGTGAATAAGGCCTAACTCAGATTCAATAGTAAAAGTGTTGGCTACTGGTTTAAAGCATTTACCACCAGACTTCAAAGGTGTTTTATCACTAAAATTATTAACTTAAAAATGTAGGGACAGGTAATTGTAGACTTTTTCTACATACATTGCTTTGTTGATTTTTGGCTAGGAGATAAAGAAGATTTTATCTCCTCTTAGAGCACACAGGTTTCTCTGCTTAGGACCATCTATCCCTGCTCTCATCTCTGATTACTCTAAACTGCAGTCAGTCATTCACTCTGACCATGGCAAGTCACTCTGTGCAGAGTCTTATCTATAGCTACAGACTTTGAAAGCTTCTCATTTAGCTAAGTAGACACCCTTTAGAGCCCTGCAGCCTGCACTCGATGTCTTGCACTTGATGTCAGTATAACAGAAATAGCTAGGAACAGTAGAGCTGATGTGTCAATCATTACTATAGACCCGCCTACAGCCTGAACAGCATGCGTGATTCAAAGGCTATGTTCACACGGCAATTATTGGGACGTATCTCAACCCGTAATTCGCGATGTACTGCGCTAAATATGGGGTGAGATACGTCCCAATAATTACGGTAATCCACAGATCTCATAGAGAACTATGGATTATGTCTCCTCTCCCCGCTCAGATAATACGCTGAGCGGGGAGAGACGTGACATGTCAATTATTCATGGCGTATACGCGCCTTGAATAATGAATGTCTCTATGGGGACGGCGGTCTGCCGGACCTCCCCCCCCACCCCACCGAGCACACGGCGTAGTTGCGGGCGAAATACGTCCCCGCAATTACACCGTGTGAACATAGCCTAAAGCTGGCTGTAAAACTGCACAGTGAGAAAACCCCTTTAAAGGGGTTTTGCCAAGAAGTGAGTTCCTTACCTCTTATCAGCATGCAGCACCATAGGGGGAGAGGGAGGAGGTGAGCAGAGAGTGAGGAAACAGGGAGCCTCTGCAATGTTCACTCTCATTCACTTACATTACAACCATTGGATTCTCTATACAGCAGAAAGCCTCATACACTGCACTTTTCTCCCCAGTCCCTCCAAAGCTCGTTCATGCTCCCTGTCATCAGATAAGTGCAAACACGCAAGCGCGGCCAGATCAGCTCCTGTCAGTGTCTTGGTCGTGTGTAATGTAAACTGTCAGGAAACTAAGGGGGACTGAGCAATGCTGTAGCTCTCAAAGGCTTCACTTTTTGTAATCACATATATTTAGAAAAGTGATTAAATACCCATTTTGGAGGATCCCACGTCAACATCACATCATGGCAAGACCCCATTAACCCCTTAACAACCACCCGCTGTTTTTTGGCGTCAGGCGGTGCGGGTCGTTCATGTGCAGCGACGTCTTTCGGCGTTGCTGTAGACCTCGAGGTTTGCGGCGCCCGGTGCCGCAGCTGCGCTGGGATCGGGGCTGTACTACACAGCCCTGATCCCACAGCATCCCCTGCGAGCACCGGAGGAAACCTCCACAACCCGATGCTTTAACCCTTTGATTGCGGCGGTGCATTACGGCAGCGCAATCAAAGGGTTTCCCTGCTCTGTGGGTGATCGGAACACCCGGTCACCCGACAGAGCCCAGAGAATGGCTGCACAGTCAGCCCTGGGGACCCAGAGTGGCCCCAGAGCTTTCTTTGTATGAAGCCAGTCACCTGGACACACTGTGTGCTGTCCTGATCACTGCCTGTGTCAAAGTGACACAGATTAGAATGTATTAGCATATATGAATATGCTACTACATTACTAAGTGTTGAAAAAGAAAAAAAAAGTAAAACAGTTCTCCCTTCAGAGGATTTAAAAAAAAATAAAAAATAAAAAACATAAAAAAGTGTAAAAAAATGAATAAAAAAATAAATAAAAAAATAAATAAATATTTAATAAAAAATAATTGTGCATATATTACACACACAAAAAAACCTACACATATTAGGTATCCACACGACCGTAATAACCTGTAGAATTAATCTAACAGGATATTAAGTGTGGAATGTGAATGGTGTAAAAAATAAAAAATGTAAAAACAATTTTTTTTTATTTTTTTTTTAATTCTGCAATTATTTATAAGTGAACTTAAATTATTCCCCCACAAAGTACAACGTGTCCCGAATAAAACGAGGCCTCATCCAACTGCGTCATTGAAAAAATAAAAAAGATACAACTGTTTAAACACAAGGAGGCAAAAACTAAAAAAAAAATGTTCTGGTCATTAACTACTTTTCAGGCCTGGGGCTTAAAGGGGTTGTCTCACTACAAGGATTGCTTTTTATATTAAAGATCTTGCAAAAACAAGTCACTTTGCAATATATGTCCATTAACAATGTCCTACCTATTCTGAGATAACCAATCTTGTATGAGCTGCATCAGCTCTTCAGGTTGCTATAGCTACAGACCTGTTTGATCTCTCATGATAGGCTGACAGCACTGGTTTCTGTAGCTACAGACCTGGCTTCTACTGCAGCCTACTTGAAGCCAGTAAACACACCCCTTAATTCAAAATGAAACTGGGAAAATAGGACTGAGGTAAGATGAATCAATGTAGTGAGACAACCCCTTTAAGGGTTAAATAAAGGCATCTTCACTAGTGTTCCAAACTCAAACGGATAGGAAACCCCAGTGCATAATACCTTTGGAATATTATTCCCATAGACTCATAAATACCCTGACCTGTTATTTAACGCACTGTGGAGCGACATGACCTCCAAACTTGTATCATTCCTTCTTCATAAAGAAGTAAATGGAGAATCAAAGTGTCTACCCAGGAACGGTTACATGGGGAGTGCTAACTCCAACGGCGTTTGGAAAAGATGACATTTTTATTGTTTAACCAATGCAGAAGCCTATAAAGTGTCCTGCTAACTGGCGAGAGGCACAAGACGCTTTCCAGGAAGACTTGGCCCCTGTAAACCAGAGACCTCTTCATCAAGCATCACGTCTTCCAAGAGGAAATATGAAAAAAAGCACATCCCTCTGCATTATGAGGATGAGCGCATCATTAATAATTGGAGTTGGCTGCTCAGATGCTGTGCCGAGCGCAGCTGGGAAAGATAGTGATAAAAATAGAGAGACCCAGGTACATTGTAACAGGGAGTAATGTATGAGGTCTATGGAGGCTGAAAACAACGAAAATGGATGTGTTTACTCCCCAGGTCATCATCTTCAAGAGAACGCCCCAGTGTTTAAATCAAGTGTTCTTGTTAAACATTTTTCAAGAATTTTTTAGTGGTTTTTTCCATGATCTAAATTTAAAGGGACACTTCTCAGGTGGTTTATGCTGCCCTATCTGAGAGCAGGATGTGATGGAGGAGAGGAGCTGAGCTCTGTGATATAGAAGGGTATATTATAGAGGAGCTGAGCTCTGTGATATAGAAGGGTATATTATAGAGGAGAGGAGCTGAGCTGTGATATCTAGGGTTATATGATGGGGGTGGGAAGCTGAGGTCTGTGATATATAGGGTTATATGATAGAAGAGAGAAGCTGAGCTCTGTGATTTATAGGGTTACATGATAGAGGAGCTGAGCTCTGTGATATAGAGACGTATGATGGAGGAGAAGAGCTAAGCTCTGTGATATATAAGCTTATATAATCGAGGAGAGAAGCTGAGCTCTGTGATATATAGGGTTATATGATAGAGGAGAGAAGCTGAGCTCTGTGATATATAGGGTTATATGATAGGAGAGGAGCTGAGCTCTGTGATATATAGGGTTATATGATAGGAGAGGAGCTGAACTATGTGATATATAGGGTTATATGATAGGAGAGGAGCTGAGCTCTGTGATATATAGGGTTATATCATAGAGGGAGAGAAGCAGAGCTCTGTGATATATAGGGTTATATGATAGAGAGAGAAAAGCAGAGCTCTGTGATATATATGGTTATATGATAGAGGAGAGAAGCTGAGCTCTGTGATATATAGGGTTATATAATAGGGAGAGAGAAGCTGAGCTCTGTGATATATAGGGTTATATAATAGAGGGAGAGAAGCTGAGCTCTGTGATATATAGGGTTATATAATAGAGGGAGAGAAGCTGAGCTCTGTGATATATAAGGTTATATGATAGAGGGAGAGAAGCTGAGCTCTGTAATATGGAGGGATATATTATAGAGGGAGAGAAGTGGAGGTCTGTGATACAGAGGGATATATTATAGAGGAGAGAAGCTGAGCTCTGTGATATGGAGGGATATATTAAAGAGGAGAGAAGCGGAGGTCTGTGATACAGAGGGATATATTTATAGAGGAGAGAAGCGGAGGTCTGTGATATGGAGGAATATATTATAGAGTAAAGAAGCGGAGCCAAAAAAAACAAAAATAAGATATAGTTTACCCCATTCTGCATGTAGTACACAAAAGCAAATCCAACATTCACATGTCAGCATATGCATGGACCACCTGCAGACCCTCCGGCATGGAAACTACCTTCCAAGAACAGGCACCTGTGCACCGATCTTTTTTATTTTTTTTTTAAGTATTCTTCCTAAATGCAAAATTATGGATAAAAAGCAACTTTTAAGTAGTCTTTATTAAAAATCTCTATTCTGCATTGTCCTCCTGCTTCTGACATAAGTACAACTGCAGGTTGCTTGTTGCCATGTCAGCTCTTTCCCTTCTCAGGGTTAGGCCTTATTTGCATGTGTTGGACTTCACACGGATTTCAGCAAGGATTTTGTGCTAAAATCTGCATCACTTCTAATGGCGACCCATAAGAATTTTGCAATGAAATTTCTATGCAGATTTTTGCTGCCACTGCAGGAAATAAAACGATATACCACTCATTTTACATTGAATAAGGCTAATCTTTATGGAAATCTGCTGTGGATTTGCTATATATGTGGAACAAAAATCTGAGGCTCATACATATCAGTTTTGTTGTCTGACATGTCTGAACAGAGCCTTAACAGGAATCTATCAGCATTTTACATATTGTTTTCTTCTTCACAGTTTCTATTTTCTGATTGTAGATTCCTCAATCCTGTTGTCTGTATATGAATATGGGGTCGGCCATCTTGTCCAAGCTGCTGTTAACAGTATTTAGAGAGATGCTTTATAGCAGCTACATGGATATAGAAGCCTGTGAACAGGAGGGGACCTATTGATTTCTATAGGAGAGTTTTCTAGGCATGCTCTGTGACCTGGGAAGAAGTCAGTGTGCAGGGAGGGGGGAGCTGTGACTACCCCTTATTGTGAATGGTAGATCTTGTGTTATCTAGACACATTGGTGTCACTTTTCAGTATAACCCTGCCCAAGCCGATAAGGAGGCTGCTGTGTCAGATCAAAGTGGCCAATGTGAGAACTAAGGGATTTCAGGATTTTTTTTAAAAGAACGATAAGGATATAAATAATAATAAAAAAACACAACTAAAAATTGTGTTTCAAGGGGTGTTCGAAATGCTCATTCGCCTGTCACGTGACCAATGAACGTTCACAGCTACAGCCGCAATTGCTGGGGCAGCTATCGCGATGGACTCACAGCATCCAGGAGGCAAGTATGATTGTATTTTTAATCACGCCCCAACAGAAGTACAAGCAGTTTGAACATAAAAACATGACAAAAAGATTAGGCCATTTTCTGAGGACACATTCCTTTTAAAGATTGCAGCTGGAAGAAGAAGGAGGTTGAACATAGAAGATCAGATTCTGGAGATCAACAAAAGCATCCAAGTCTTCTGAGAGGGCAGATCACATAGGGTATATTGTGTCAGAGTGTAACTAGGGAGGAAAGTAGATAGGACAGTCTCAGGGGTAGATCACACAGGCTGTGTATATATACAGAGGAGAGAACCTACAGCACAATTGCCAAATGTGTGCCGAACCGAAAGGCATTAAGTTGTCCATGACAGATCTAGTTTGTACCCTCTTTATTCTAAACAAAATATTCCTGTATGAATTCAGTTTAGTTAGAAAGGTGCCCCAACACCATCAGTAGTGGTTGGCCATCAGCTATTATTCTCAACTCCCCCACATACATGCACACTTGACTCGACCAAGTCTGCACATGCTTATAATACCAATGCTTAGTGGGGGGCAAAAAGGCAATCTCAAAACTCCACACGCCTATATGGTGCTCTCCCCAAGGAGAGATATTCCCCTTTCTGAGCCACTCAGTGCCTCCCACTCAGCCAGCCAGTACACTCTGCTCAGCACTGATCAGGGGCAAAACCCCGAAAAAGCTGTATGCAGATGAGTGGTACTGGCGTGGCTAATATCCCTTTTGCTTCTTAAAAGATTCAGTGAGTCAGAAGCAAATTGCGGATTTGTTACATCCAATAAAGGGCGCTTGAGCTTCTCAGCTCCTTTCCCATAATGCCTTTTGATATGCAGATGCTTAGTGGAGTCCAAAAAGGCAATCTCAAAATGCCACACGCAAACATGGTGCTCTCCCCAAGGAGAGATATTCTCCTTTCCATGCTTACCATAGGGACTGAGGAAGAAGCCCCTGTGGGAATAATGGATACAACATGCATAATCCTTATGTCCCTGACATGTGCCATCAGGGAAATGGTGGCAAACTCCTATACATGTTATATAGCTGGCAATTTAGCT
The DNA here is from genome assembly GCA_025379985.1 of Phyllomedusa bahiana. Taxonomy (NCBI): domain Eukaryota; kingdom Metazoa; phylum Chordata; class Amphibia; order Anura; family Hylidae; genus Phyllomedusa; species Phyllomedusa bahiana. Next base: position 31,858 of record JAODAL010021643.1, read on the forward strand.
GAAATCACAGGGTTTAGTCGCCATTTATCTAATGTGTCTGAGCGAGGAGGTCTGGACATGACGGAGGCAAGCTTGCAAGGTCTTAAAGGGGTTTTGCCACGATCTCATTTCATACCTCCTGCATCCAGCTCTTCAGCTCTCTGTGCTCTGAAGGAGGCGTGTGTGATTTGTTGGAATTGCCTATCATGTGACCCAGCAGGATGACATCACCAGGCCTTTCCGCTCTCTAGTCAAAGAAAGGTCTGTTTATGTAAAGCATTGTGAGTAGCTGAGAGGTAAAGTTTTTGCCTCCAGGCACAAAGGTCCTAGGTTCAAATCCCTGCAGGAACCAGACCTGTTGGGTTATTTTCTCGTTATCAATGCACATACCTGATTGAGGTTTCTTTTTTTATTTATTTGCACTGTTTGACTAATTACTAAGGAGCACAGAGGATGGGAGTAGAGTGACAGCACCTGGGGTTTGAACTCTCAGTAGCTGCCTGAGAAGAGAGGTGATGTCTGAGCATGTGCGACCAGGACTGAGGAGCTCACAGCCCTGGTCGTATCCCCTGGATGAGTTGTAAACAATGGATCGCTAAAGGAGCAGCTAAGACAAAAACGGTGCAGAATTTTTAATAATAATGAATGGTGAAAATGTTTGTCATGTCATTTGCAAGCTTCCCACGTCAATTTTACTTTGTGGCAAAACCCCTTTAAGTACAGTTTCCACCACATCTATAAATGAGCCCACGTCCGTCAGCTTGTTTGCCGTGTTCTCATTTGTGCTATCAAATAAGAGAAAGGAGAGCCAACTTTTTTTTAAAGCCTAAATAAACATAAAACCAAATGCAGACACATTTCCTGAAACAAAGTCACACAAGTTAGGAGTTCCTGACGTATCTGTTCTAAATCTACTGGAGGTAACATTATGGGATATAAAGAACTACTTTTGGGGTCTGGTTAATTTTTGATATAAAAACCAGGAGATTTCCTGCTTTACAAGTTTCAAGGAGAGAAAAGGAGGATTTGCACTTATATGCTGTGGAAGAGGGCGAAGCAGACAGGTCTCCCCCCAACAAATGATTTAAGTGCTTGCTAAGATGGCTTATTTCCTGCTGTACAAAACCATTTGAAATATAAAATAAACCTTTTTTTATTAAGTCATGTGGAAAGCGTTATAACAGTTATCTCAACTGGGCCACAAACAATGCAAATTAATAAAACAGTTATTTTTAGTCACATACAATCATAAAAAATAGGGCTGAAATATGACCCGAGAAACCATTTATACCAAACGGCTGCACGAGTAGGAGCCGGATACTGCAGAAGGAGGAGGAGGATGGAAAAGCGAGGGTGGGCACTGAAGACAAGTGTATGGTGACAGTCTAGGGCTGTATGATTACTAAGGTCTCCACATGCATTGGGGCAATGCCTGCATCTCACACATTTGAAGTTAGTCCTTCACCAATATATTATTTTTACTAATTAAAATCAGATACTGATACATATTCTTCTCTTCATAGCTGGTTCAGTTTTCTGATTATACATTTTTTTTTACTTCGGTTCTCTGTATATGATTATAGTTGCAGCCATCTTGCCCGATCTGATTTTAACACCATTTTAAGAGATGTTTTACAGCTTCATGGACATAGGAGCCTGTGAACAGGAGCAGGTCTATTAACTTCTATAGGAGAGTTATAGATAGACCTGAGAAGAAGTCAGTGTGCAGGGAGGAGGAGAGGGCGACCTGTGACTATCTCCCATTGTGACTGGTGGATCTGGTGTTCTCTATACACATCGGTGTCACCTTTCAGTGTAATCCTGCCTGTGCGGATAATGAAGAGATTGCTGAAAAGCTCTCTCTATAGAACAAAAAGTATCAAACTATTATTAGGCCTAGTGGCCAAAGTAAAAACTGCAGCATTTCGAGATTTTGGAAAAATAGTGATAGTGAGATAGGAAATAAAAAAAAAACAAAAATAAACTTGGGTTTAACATAGATTCAGGAATTATAAAATAGTTTATTTTTGATGACTTATTCCCTTTAAAGTGAATGTGGTCGTGTTATGACCTTAAAGGGGTTTTATCATGATGTAAATGGCCGCTCACAGCTAGCTTGTTGCCGTCCTTCTCATTTACTTTTATGTTCAAAATAAAATATAGCCTACAAAATATATTACATAATCTATATATAGAATTTGGTTTCGAATATAGAATGTGCGCTCGGCTATGTTCGAAAGCTCCCATAGAAGGGAATGAGAAGGACGGTCGCAAGTGCCCCTCTCCTCATTCACATGCACGGCCGGCTCGCTGCAAACAACCAACGCAGGGGTTTTCACATTGTGGAAAAACCCCTTTAAAGTTGCCACTATTTTGACCCAAAAGTCACCAGAAATCCACCCAGAATGGATTTGCAGTGACTGTTGGGTCTCAGCAATTTGAGAGTCACAACACAATCACATTTACTTTAAGGCCTCGTTCACACGGCTTATTCTGCCGCGTATTCGCGCTGTACTGCGCGCCGGATTTGCGCTGCAGTACGGCGCCAATCCCCGCGGCAAGCAATTACGGTAAGTCCACTGCTCTCATTGAGACAGTGGAATCCGTCGCTCCTCCCCGCTCGAGGCGAACATCTTGCCGTGGGGGGAGAGAAAGTTGACATGCACACTATTTACGGCGGGAAGCGGCCGTATAAACCAATGCATAGTCTATGGGGCAGGGGCGGGTGCCCCTGCCAGCGCTCCGGCCCCGCCCCCGTTCCCGCCCCTATTCACGGCGGATTTGTAGCGCTCCAATACTGGGGCCACAAATCCGTCGTGACTTAAGCGTGTGACACGGGCCTAACGGCTGTCCCACATTCACATGGTTTTTCAGACAGTTTTTAGTTTTGAAAACCATCTGTAAACCGGGTGACAACTTTTAATATGGACTGCTGCTGCATGGGTTTTCCGCTGGGTGGTTTTTTAGACCGCCGAAGGCCCGACAAACTTTAAAGTCAAGAAAAAGCTTTTTTGCAAACAGGACCTGTCATTAACCTGATACAGAGCAGTTACATAATCAAAATGTGGACATAAGATAAAGCCAATAGACATTTTGATATAAACAAATTAAAGTTCAAAAACAATATAATATGAGACAATCAGTCCAAGAGAACATTAATGACGATGGAACGTCACCGACAAACTTTAAACATGTTCATTCTTCCGCCCAGTTTTCGGGCGGAATATGAACATCTCAATGCGAGAGGGGAGGGCTTTTCTCCGCAAACCACAGAGGAAAGCCGTCCCTCAGCGGCCGTGTGCACGGCTTGAAAACAGTGCAAATACCAGTGGGGATTTCCGACCGGTATTTGCAATTTGCCGTGTCAATGGCCCCTAAGTTGCTGTGTTTGCAAGCAGTGTGACACTGAAATGTTTGCAGGGCGATGTGAAATCACTGTGTTAGTCACTCTGATCCTAAAAGGAATAGTCTAAGTATCTGAAATAACTATAAAATCATTTAATAACTTACTCTACAGGTGGTTGTCGCTAACACATCATGTTAAAGGGAACCTGTCACATGGGTTATGCTGCTCAGCCAGAGATAAGTCCAGCTTATTCATGAGCAGGTGTTAGTCCCACCCACCCACATCTAGCCCCACCCACCTGCTATTTACAGGTTTTTAACTTTTCACAGTAATAGGTTGAATCAGCTGTGGGTGGGGCTAGCCACTGGTGGGTGGAGCTAACACCTGCTCATGAATTAAGCAGACTCATTTCTGGCAGAACAGGCTGTAGACCGCCAGATTTGAGCATTAAATGCTCTGAAACTACAGCATCTTACAGAATAAGGGACACAGCGCTGGAAATAACTGCAGGTCTGACAATAGATTCGTGGTGCCATCAGCCAAGGGGGGCATAATCTATGTGACAGGTTCTCTTTAAGGTGACTACTAAGAAGAAAACAAATTCACCGAGACTAGCGATGGTAAGGGTATGTTCACACGGCTTATTTGTAAGCGCAATTGTGCGTGTGTTGCGCGTGCGTATGTGACTTTATATGCGGGATATGTGTGCTCTGCAATTACCGAGTAATTATATTTCATTAGAGGAAGTATTATTACGCGTGGTCTCCCGGGGAGGTCAATACGCCGGGGGCGAAAAGTGACACGTCGCTGACAATGCATGTCAATGGGGCCAGCCCTATATATCACAGAGCTCAGCTTCTCTCCTCTATCATATAAAAGAAAGCACTACAGACCTATCTAAAGCTCTTTTCTCTTTACACAGTCTGGGCTTACTCTTATTTTTTTAGGCTGCGAACATTCTAAGGTTTTAGCTACATTTTGGAGGCCGAGAATGAGCAGTTGTCCTTAGGGTTGTAGTTACGCTCCATAATTCAATGGTGCTGAAATAAATGCTAGTTTGTGGTCAAAACAGTTTGAAATGTGTACTTTCTATTTAAATTTTCTTCTCTAGCTAGCCCTATATGCTTGGAAGAAAATATAGTAAAGGCGCTTACAGGGTGAGAAATCCTTTATTCAGGGAAAAATCAGGCAACATAAAATAAGATTCAGTGCAGGTTGGAATTACAAATCTTCTTATCAAGTCTAAAAATGTGATACTTTCTGCATTTAACCGTCTATCTTTGGGTAAATTCACACAATGGATTTGACAGATTTTAACCCCTTACGCCGAATGCCTGAAAAGTAGTTAATGACCAGAACATTTTTTTGTTTTTGCCGGCAGCGACGTTTTCAAAACGTTGTAACCTTTTTTTATTTTTTCAATGATGCTGTTGGATGAGGCCTGGTTTTATCTTAGACAATTTGTACTTTATGGGGGAATAGTTTAAGTTCACTTACAAATAACTGCATAATTTTTTTACATTTTTTTTTTTTTTTAAATGTTTTGGTTTTTTTAATTTTTTTTTTTTACACCATTCAAATTTCACACTTCATAATTTGTTAGATTAATTTACAGGTTAATACGGTTAGCGTGTGGGATAATAATATGTGTAGGATTTTTTTTTGCGATGTAATTTATGCACAATTATTTTTTATTAAATATTTATTTTTATTTTATTATTACATTTTTTACACTGTTTTTTTTTTTTTTTTTTTACATCCTCTGAAGGGAGAACTTCTTTACATTTTTTAAAAAATTTTTTTTACACTTAGTAATGTATTAGCATATTCATACATGCTTATATATTATAATCTGTGTCAGTCTGACACAGGCAGTTGATCAGCGGAGCACCACAGTGTGTCTGGGGCACGGAATTTAGAGCACTGAGACAGCCCTAGGGGCTACTCTAGGTCCCCAGGGACCTGCATGGCAGCCATGCCCAGGGCTCTGTCGGGTCACCGGTGTTCCGATCACCCGACAGAGCAGGGGAAACCCTTTGATTGCGCTGTGGTGACGATCCGACACAATCAAAGGATTAAAGCACGGGGAGAACGGAGGTTATCTTCAGCCTCCGCGGTTTGCCAGGGGGATGATCTGGGATCAGGGCTGTGTAGTACAGACACGATTCTAGCGCTGCTGCGGCGCCAAAAGACATCGCTGCAGACGAACAACCTAAAATGCCCGCCGTCAAAAGGAGTTAACATAGAATTTGATTCAGATTCGACATTAAAATCCTCGCGCACACCATGTCCCACTCTTTTGAATGGACAATCCGTGCTGAAAACATCTGTGAAGGAGAAAAAGAAAGAGAGAGAGAGAGGAATGAAGACGACAGAAAAGAGAGAAGAAAGGAGAGAGGGAGAGATGAAAGATGATGGAGGAGAGCACAGAAAAGCAAGAGAGAGAGAGACATTGAGAGAGGTGCGGAGAGATAGAGAAAGAGACAAGAGAGAGAGAGAAAGAGAGAGAGAGAAAGTGAGAGAGAGAAAAGAGAAAAAGAGAAAGAGAGAGATGAGAGAGGAAAAGAAAGAGAGAGAGAGAGAAGAGGAAAGAGGAGGAGCCGGAGAAAGAGGAAAGAGAGGAGAGAGAGAATAGAGGAAAGATGAGAGAGGAAGTGGAGGAAAAGAGAGAGAAAGAGAAAGAGGGGAAAGAGAGGAGAAGAAATGAGGAAAAAGAGAGAAGAGATGATGAGAGTGAAAGAGACAGAGAGAGAAAAAAAAAAAAGTGGAGAAAGAGAGATGAGAAAGAGGATAAGACGAGGAGAGGAAGTAGGGAAGGGGGAGAGAAAGAGGAAAGAGAGGGGAGAAAAAGAGAAAGAGAATGAGAGAGAGAGAAAGAGAAAGAAGGAAAGAGTGAGGAAAGAGAAAGAGAGAGGAGAAAAAGAGAGAGAAAGAGAGAGAAAAAGATGGAGGGAGTGGACGAGACGAGAGAAAGATGGAGAGGAGAAAGAGAGGAGAGAGAGAGAGGAACAGAGGAGAGAGAGAAAGAGCGGAGGGGTGAGGGGGAGAAAAGAGAAAGAGAGATAGGGAGAGAGAAGAGAAGGATGGAGACGAGAAGAGAGGAAAAGAGAGGAGAGAGAGAAAGAGAGAGAGAGGAAAGAAAGACGAGAGAGAGAGAAAGAGAGAGTAGAGAGAAGAGAGGGAGAGAGAGAAAGAGCAGGAGAGAGAGAGAAAGAGCAGAGGAGAGAGAAAGACGAGGAGAATAGAAAGAGAAGAGGACGAGAAAGAGAAAGAGGGAGAGAGAAAGAGAGAAAGAGAGAGAGAAAGAGAGAAAGAAAGAGAGAGAGAGAAAGAGAGAGAGAGGAAAGAAGGAGAGAGGAGAAGAGGGTAGAAAGCGAGAGAAGGAGAGAGAAACGGGAGCGGGGAGATAGGAGAGAGAGGAAAGAGAGAGAGGAAAGAGAGAGAGGAGAGAGAGAGGGAAAGAGAGAGAAAGAGAGAGAGAGGAGAGGAAAGATTGAGAGAGAGAGAAAGTGAGAGACGAGAAGGGGGGGGGGGGGGGGGGGGGGGGGGGGGGGGGGGGGGGGGGGGGGGGGGTAAGGGAGGAAAAGAAGTGAGAGGAGACGAGAAAGAGAAGGAGAGAGAAGAAAAGAGAGAGAAAGAGAAGAGGAGAGGAGAGAAGAGAAAAGGGAGAGAGAGAGATGAGAAAGAAAGGAGGGAAGAAAGAGAGAGAGAGAGAGAGAAAGAGAGAGAGAGGGGGAGAAAGACGCTCCGAATGAGAGAGAGGAGGAGACGGACAGAGAGAGATTGGAGGAGGGGGGAAAGAAAAGAGAGGGGAAAAGAGAGAGGAGAGACGAGAGAGAGAAAGATGAGATAGAGAAGGGAGGAAAGAAGAGAGAGGAGCGGAAAGAGAGGAGAGAGAGAAAGAGAGGGAGGGAAAGAAAGAGCGAGAGAGGAAAGAGGGAGAGGAGAGAAAGAGAGTGACGAGAGAGAGTGAGAGAGCGAGGAGAGAGGAGAAAGAGAGACGAGAGAGAGGAGGAGAGGAGAAAGAGAGAGAGAGAGAGAAAGAGAGAGAGAGAAGGAGAGAGAGAGAGAAAGACGGGGAGAGAAAGATGAGGAGTCGGAGAGAGAAGAGAGGGAGGAGAGAGAAGAGAGGGAGAAGGGAGGAGAGAGAAGAGAGGGAGGAGAGAGAGAGTGAAACGAGAGAGAGCGAAGTGGAAGAAATGTGAAGAGTGGAGGGAGAGGAGAATAGAGGAGAAAGAGAGAGAGAGAGAGAGAGGGACTGAGGGAGAGAGAGAGAGAGAAAGAGTGAGAGAGAGAGAAAGAGATGAGAGAGAGAGAAAGAAAGAGGGAGGAAAGAGAGGGGGGAGGGAGGAGGGGAGGAGAGGAGAGAGAGAGAGTGAGAGAGGGAAAGAGAGAGAGTGAGTGATAGGCTGTCGCGAAGACGCAGAGGGAGAGGAGAGGGGAAGATGGAAGAGATTGCGGAGAGAGTAGTGGAAGAGGAAAGACTGAGAGAGGCGATGAAGGGAGGGGAGCAGGAGAGGAAAGTAGGAGAGGAATGAGAAAAAAAGAGCGATGAGAGAGAGAGTAGTGTGAGAGCGGAAGAGAGAGTGTGTGAGAGTTAGACGGAGAGAAGAGAGAGAATGAGCCTGCGCGAGGTAGTGAGAGAGAAGAGGAGTAAGTGAGTTAAGAGAGAGAGAGGTGAGAGAGAGAAGGATAAGTGGAGAGTGGTGTGATGAGAGATCGAGAGAAGGGAGAAAGAGAAGCGGTGAAAAGAAAGAGGAGATGTATGGCGAGAGAGCAGAAAGATGAGAGGAGGAAGTGTTCAGGGTATGAGGGGGAGGGGAAGATTCGGGTGGAGAGAGATAGAGATTTATGTGTGGGGAGAAGAGAGAAAGAGTGAGAGAGAAAGAGATGAGAAGAGAAAGAGGAGAGAGGAGAGAGAGATGAGAGAGAGGAGAGAGAGAGGAGAGAGAGAGAGATGACCAGGAGAGAGAGAGACGAAGATACGAGGAGAGAGATGTAAGAGGGAGGGAGAGAAGAGAGAGGAAAAAGGGAGAGAGGAGAAGGGGTGAGTCAGGGAGAGCTGAGAGAAAGAGAGAGGGAGAAAGAGGAGGAGGAGAGGGAGAAGTGAAAGAGATAAAAAGAGGGAAAGGAGAGGAGAGAGCAGAAACGAGAGACGAGAGGGGGTTAGAGAAGTGAGAAGAGAAAGAGAGAGGAGGAGAAAGAGAGAGGAGGAGAGAGAAGCGTGAAAGAGAGATAAGAAAGAAGAGAGAGAGAAAGAGAGAAAGAGGGAGAGAGAGAGAAGAGAGGAGTAGAGAGGAAGGGGGGGAGAGAGAGGAGAGGACAGAGAAGAGAGAAGGGTTGAGAGGCCGAGAGGGAGAGATGGTAGAGAGGTATTTGGGTGAGTGAGGAAGAGAGATGGAGAAAGAGAAGAGAGGAGAATCGAGGGTAGAGCGATATGTGAGGAGAAAGAGTAGATGAGAGAATGAGAGAGAGGAATGAGGTGAGAGTGAGATAAGATGAGAGAGAGAAGTGAGAGAGAAAGAAAGTAGAAGAGAGAAAGAGAGTGAGAGGGAGAAGGGTGAGAGAAAATGAGAGAGAAAGAGAGAGGGTGAGAGTGAGAAAGAGAGAGGGTATTTGGAGATGGGGGGTGGTGGAGAAAGAGTGGAGGGGGAGAGAGGAAATGACGAGATGAGAAAGAGGTGAGAGAAAGACCCGAGGCAGAGGAGACTAAGAGAGAGTGAGAGATAGTGGAGGAGAGAGAGAAGAAGAGGATGATAAAAGAGGAAAGAGTGAGAGAGAGAAAGAGGAGGAGGAGAGAGAGAGAAAGAGAGAGGTGGTACGAGAAAATGGGAGAGGAGAAAGTGACGTGAGAAAGAGGAGGAGAGAGAGAGAAAGAAGAGGTAACCGGAGCGGGAGGAGAGAGAGTAAGAGGAGTGGAGAGAGGATGAGAAGGAGAAGGGAGAGAGAGAAAGAAAGAGAGAGGAAGGACGAGAGAGGGGGAGAGATGAGACGAGAGAGTGGGAGAGGAGAGCGAGAGAGAGACGAGTAGAGCATGAGAATAGAGGAGATGGACGGTGGAGAGAGGGTAGGAGGGAGAGGAGGAGAGAGAGTGAGAGGGAGAAGGAGAGTGAGAAGGAGAAAGAGAGGGAGATAGAGGGAGCAAGGAGGGAGAGAAAGAGAGGAGAGAGGAGAGGAAGAGTAGAGAGCTGAGAGAAGGAGAGAGAGAGACAAGAGCGGTTCGAGAGGAAGAGAGGGGAGACGAGGGAGGAGGAAATTGCGGAGAGGAGAAAGATGGACCAGAGAGAAGGGAGGAAAAGAGGAGATAGACGAGGAGTATAATGAGAGGAGAGAGAGAGAGAGAGAAAGCGAAAAGAGGGAGAGAGAGAGAGAAAGAGAGAGAGAGAGAGAGAGGAAAGAAATGAGAGAGAGGGAGAAAGAGGAGAGTGGAGAGAGAGAAAGAGAGAGAGGAGCACGACGAGAGGGAGAGAAGAGAGAGAGAGAGAGAGAGAGAGGAAAGAGATTGAGATACGGGAGGGAGAGAAAAGTGAGAGAGGAGATAATTGAGGATAAGGAGAGGGATATGAAGAGAGAGAGAAGGTACAAGATCGAGAAGAGAGAAAAGAGAGAGAGAGAAAGAGAGAGAGAAACACGTTCATTCTTGTGAAGAAGGTCCTGCTGGCGATTCGGTTTGCGCAGGTGGGATGCGCAGAGACAGTTTGAAGAGAGGCAAATCCACATCCAAATCAGAAGCAAACGTTGCATCTGGAAAGAAAAGTCCTGCCTGGAATTCTGCATCAGATTTTTTCAATAAGCAAATACCTATACCGTAGGTGAATCACAGCCGTTCTTCTCTACAACACCGGAGACGGTCTGTATGAACATGTGTTCAAAACCAGACTAAACAAATTCTTTCAGCATATCTGTCAGACATACTAATCTTTTGTTTCAAAATACATATAGTACGTTGCAAAGTATTCCTATCCCTTGAACAGTTCCTATCTTTGAATTGTTACAGCCACAAATATAAATGGGTTTTATTGATATTTTATGTGATAGAGCAACACAAAGTAGCAAGTGTTTGTGAAGTGGGAAAGAAAAATGTATTTCCTGCCCTTTCTAATTTTATTAAATTAAGTGCGGTAAGCCTATTCACCCCATGTACTCTGATAGCTACAAATAGAAATAGTGGGACAAAATGTTTTTAGAAGTCACGGACTAATTTGAGACCAAAAAAGAGTTATATCGGTAAGTAATTTATTCTCAGTATAACTACAACTGTTTTGTGAAGACCTCAGGCATTTATTAGAGAATATTAGTGAACACACAGCATCATGAAAACCAAGCCACATACCAGGCAGCTCAGGGATAAAGTTGTGGCAAAGTGTATTGCAGGGTTAGTTTTGTTTTTTGTTTTTTTAAGAAAAAATAAAAAAAAGAACACAAGCTCTGAACCTCTCACAGAGCACTGTTCAATCCATCATCTGTAAATTGAAGGAGCCGTCGATGTCCTGGAACGTATGGCACAACTGCTAACCTCAAAGACATGGCCGAGGTCCACTTCTAAACTAACAGGCCGCGCTCAAAGGAAAAAAGGAAGAGCACTAATTGGAGAGAAGCTAGCCATCTGAAGAAGGCGAAACTGCCAGTGATCCAAAGCCCCTCAGGTGGGAGATCTGTCAATAACAACTATTAGTCATTTACTTCACAAATCTGGCCTTTATGGGAGAGTGGCAAGAAGAAATTCCTTCTTGAAAGCAAGCCATAAGAAGTCCCATATGCAGTCTGCATAAAGCTATGTAGGGGACACAGCAAGCATACAAAAGAAGGTGCTCTGGTCAGAGGGGTACAAAAAATGCCAAATGCTATATGTGAGGAGTAAAGCCAATACTGAACATCACCCTAAACACACCATCCCCACCGTGAAGCATGTTGGTGGCACAATCATGCTGTGGAAAGATGGATGGAGCTAAAAACAGGGCAATCCTGCAGGAAAACCTGTAGAGGCTGCAAAAGACTTGGGACTGTGGTGTAGGCTCATCTTCCTGTAGGACAAGGACCCTTAACATACAGCCTAATGTTCACCAACCAATCCTGACTGCTGCTACAGCTATTCTGCAATAAGAAGAATGGCCGAAAATTCCAGCCTTCTAGTTGTGCAGCCATGTCGTTATGGGCGTTCATCAAGGTCTTATTGCCAGGGACGGATTGCAGCCGGTATTGCGTGCTGTATCTTGAGCTGCCAATACAGCTGGAATCCGTCCCGCCAATTACGGTAATCCACGTTTCATAGAAAAACTTGGATTCGTCTCTCCCCCCCGGCGGCGAATACCCCGGGTGGGAGAAAGTGAAGGTTCATTCCCCCCGGGGGATAGGCCCCTGGATATGCATGTTATGGGGCCAGCGGCTGCGCCCTGTCCCCCCCCTTATTCAAGGGCGAATCGTCCGCAATTACGGTTTGGGAAAAGAGTGTGAACCGGCCCTTAAAGTATTAACTCAAGGTAAAGTATTAACTCATGCAACCCGCTTCGTTTTCCTTTGAAAAAATTTTAGAGAAGCACAAATCATTTTGTTTATACTTCACAAAAAAATTTGTAGTTTGTTTACTTTTAAAAAAAATCATTTAAATTTGCGGCTGTAACTTAAAAAAAAAAAAAAAAAAAAAAACGTTCACAGAGAATATTTTATTACAGGCTATTAAGAAGATTATAAGAAGAAAAGCCCAAAACCCTTTGAAAAAAAAATTTATAAAAGGGGTATATGCCACCAAAGGGATGCCCCCCCTCAGGTTTTTTTTGGGCCCGTTTTTTCAGCCGGTTTGGGTTTTACAGACCCCCTGAAAAATGAGCACAATTGTGCTCTATAAAAACCCCCCGGGCGCAGTCCCACCGGAATTGTGCTTGAAAATTGAGGGGGGAGGGTTTCCCCCCCATCGCGGAAAAAAAACTTTTCCCCCCCGCGGCCCGTGTGCATGCACACAAACGGAAATAGGGTGGATAACCCCGGTATTTGTCCTTTGCCGGTTTGTGAAGCGCCCCAAGAGTCGGATTCACTTCTCCCTCTGGTTCGTTGAGCTTCTTTTGCAGAGGTGGTGCCAGATCTGCTACACAACAGAGGTGCCAGTGGCGGCTGATGGACCCTGTTGACTACAATGGGGCATGTAGGGTTTCCATCATATTGTCTGTCGTCTCATCCTAAAAAGTAGCGCTGCATGCTGTGCTATTCTTTCTGTAATTTTTGATGGAATCTGTCAGAGGCCCCGAACAGAACCTTAGACGCAGATGTGAACCTGGTCTAACCTCTGCACAAAAGATGTGATCAGCCAACAAGTGAGCATTTACTTATTCATCTACTAACTGCAGGTCAATAACCCATGACCAATTTTAGTTCAGCCCGAGGAGAACTGGCCCAGGTAAAATGCCCTTGTGTGTTCTAAACTAGCTAATAGTCAAAAGCAGTATTCTACCTAAGGGTAAGCTCACACGGCTTATTTTGGTGCGTATTTCGCCACGTATTGTGTGCATACTGCGCTCTAATACGAGCGAAATGCGCCCCAATCATGACGGTAATCCACACTTCTCATAGAGAACTATGGATTACGCCTCCTCTCCCCACTCGTACAATATGATCGTATTGTACGCGCGGGGAGATCGTTGACATGAAATAATAATTGTCTATGGGGACGGCGGGCTGCCGCCGCCCCTGCGTCGCGGGAGTGCACTGATCAGCGCAACTCCCATACACCCGGCGTCATTGCGGGGCGTACTGTACTTTCCTTTCGTTCTGTCCTTTCAATCAGTGCTATTTGTAGCTCAGCACTGCCTTGTTTGGATTTTGTTTTTATGTTTTTTATATATTATTTTTTTCAATAAACGTATTATATTTATGCAATTGGGCAGACATTTAGGTTATGTCTACACCGCAAATGTTAAAATGGGGTTGAAAATCCAACAGTATCTTAACATCGTCATATCGCGATTTTGGGGCGGGTTTACACACAAAGAAAAGTGGTCGGTTTTCGGATTTTCTAGTACATAGAAGTGTACGGGAATCCTCCGGAGCATTGAGCAGGTTCTATATTCTGTCAGAGGGCCGGTGCTTTAGAAATCCGACAACAGAAAATCTGTGCTGTGTAGACAACACCTCAGATTTTCTATTGCGGTCTATGGGGCACCAGTTACAATCGGATTTTCTGCAGATTCTAAATACTGAATCCACCAGAAAACCAACCAGAAACCAGTGCTGTGTAGATCTTAGTGTATTGACACTTCTCAGGTTTTGACCCTTAGGCTAGGTTCACACGGCTTAACTGCGGGGCGTAATTCCGCCCCCCAATTACGCCGTGTGGCCGGGGCGGGGGAGCGAGCGGGGGGCCGGCACTTCGCCGGCCCATAGACAGTCATTGCTAGCGGCGCGTATACGAAAGTGACCTGTCATTTATCGCCCCCCTCGGCGTATTCGCCGAGCAGGGAGAGGAGACGTAATCCATAGTTCTCTATGAGAACTGTGCATTACCGTAGTTACTGGGGACGGTTACAGCCGTAATGGCGCACTCCGGCGCGTAATTACGGACTGAATTACGTCCCAGAATAAGCCGTGTGAACATGGCCTTAAGGTTCTGTGCATGGTATTGTCTAGAACATTGGTTGGGACATAGAGACCATAAGCAACATGCGATCCAAAGAGAACATCATCCACTGCATTGTAATAATGGAGTCTAATGTCCAAGAAGCTGAACTCCAGTCAGGATCCTCCTAAGTCCTCCAAGCAGCTTTCCCCTTCCTCAGTTGGAGATGTGTGAAGACAGAACTAGGATAAGCCTTGTTACCCCGCTAGATCAAAATGGTCATTGAGAACAGCAATTAGCAACTTAGACAAAACTTTCTGAATACAAATCTGTATCTAGAGACAACTAGTGATGGACTATTTACAGTGCAGAGCAGTAACAATGTAATCATAAAAGACTGATTTTGTCTCATCGTTCAGGGACTGCGCCAACTTACATTTCAGGTTCTTATCACCATCTGGTGACCTGCCGAAAAAACAATGAGGCATTTTTAGCAGTGTCCTAAATGGCTTGTATATACTTTCTCCACCCTCCAGTTTCTATCACTTGTTGAAAGAAAGTTCTAGAAACCCTGTGTAGACAATTCCATAAGAAGTCATTAATACCATCACTAAAAATAGATTTCACAATGTAATAAAATCAAGTGTTATTCCACACCCTATCTTTTCTGAATATTGTTTGTGCTGGGAGGTGGGGGGGGTGGGTGGTGGGGGGGGGGGCTGGAAATCACACACGTATTCTGTAATATATACCCAGCCTGCTATCAAGCTCGTTGCCTTTGATGACAATTACCTGGAGCTCCAGGGCCGACAACTACCTTGTGCCATTCATACAACCAAAGTTGTCTTATATAGCAGAGGGCGCGCAGAACTATAATGTTGTCCAGTAGTAAAAATAAAACCAACTGTTTAGTAATAAAAGTCAAAAAGCAGTGACATACTGTAAGAAAAACAGCACGCCTCGCTGACGCGTTTCGAACTGAACAGTCAGTCGTAGGCCTTTGGACTGTCAGACACCAGGGCCTGGGCGCGATTGCTACTTCTGCCCCTCCTACGACCAAATAAATGCAGCTATACATCGTAGCAACTGTGCTAAGAGGCCTATCTTGTGGTATCTAGTGGGTAATGTGGAAAAGGTACCCCGAAGGATCCTGCAACGGAGCACACATAGGGGGACATGTATGAAAACTGTCTAGGTGTAAGACTTTCTTTGTTGCCCATAGCAACCAATCAGAGCCCATAGCAACCAACCAGAGCTCCCCTTTCATTTTTCCAGTGCACTATATGAAATGTAAGGGGACCTCTGATTGATTGCTATGGGCAACAAAGACAGTCTTAGACCAAGACAGTTTTCATACATGTGGCCCATAGTCTCTACTAAACTAGATTTGCTTTATTAGCCAAATGTACACCCTTCTTTGTAGGACACAAAGCGTAGTCTAGCACACTTCTGTATCCTGCACATATGATGCTGGTAAAGCACATACTACCGGGAAGCAGAGCAAGCAAAGTCTAAAAGAGATAGAAGCTCTATTGATTTCTATGGGTCGGGCGCGGCACCCTTCTTAGTACCTTTTTTATGGGATCCTGAGCTGACGCCGTGTGAGTGGCCACTAAGTTGCTCCAAACTACTCCATATGCTCAGAGATGATGCCCCATTTTAAAGGAGATTGTGGATTTATAGTTCTACATTATTTGAGTATATTCATGTAACAAGCTGTGTAAATGCTCCCAAAACTCCTCAATCACCATAGAATTAAGGCTTACATACCAAAATTGCTTTTTTATTCTGTTTTAAAGACAAAGTAGCCCATAGCAGCCGCCCACGCATCACATATGACATTTGTCGTCTTCCGGTTCAACTCTTACGATCAAACGTATCTCCATTGAAGCTCTCAAAACTATATCCTTTTTCATCCAAATGAATTGGATGAGGTATATAATACAGACCTATGGTGGCGCTCTAGCAGTAGGTATGCAAACCGAAATATAAGTAAAGTTTTTAGCAGAGACTGACAAAATAGGAAACCAAATAAATGATGTCCGTTTTAATTTCAGCAAGTAACAATCATTAAAATACATAAAATATAAAGCATAAAAGAAATTAGAACAAAAGTACTATGCGTTTCGTACGGGCATTGATGAAGCACGGCAAGTGCGAAACGCATAGTACTTTTGTTCTAATTTCTTTTATGCATTTTAATGACCGTTACTTGCTGAAATTAAATCGGACATCATTTATTTGGGACGTTTCCCGGTTCCTATTTTGTCAGCTTCAGCTAAATACTGTACTTATATTTCGGTTTGCATACCTACTGCTTGAGCGCCACCATAGGTCTGTATTATATACCTCATCCAATTCATTTGGATGAGGAAGCTTCCTATATACCCAGCGAACCAGTCGAGTGCGGTGGATTCCCTGAGACATTTCCGAAACCAGGCTGCTCGCTACCTATCTTTTGATGCCATCTACATGAGTTGGACCATCCTGTACAACCACAAAAGGTGAGCGGTTTTCATTCCCCTCCCCATTACTGCTGTTTACCCTTAGGCTATGTTCACACGGCTTAAAATGGGCCGTATTTCGGCCCGTAATTTCGCGCCGAAGTGCGCCAAATTACGGGGGCCCAAAACGTCCCATTCATTACGGGAATTTACAGTTCCATAGAGAACTAGGTTCTCTCCTCTCCCCGCCCGGCGAACCGCCGGGCGGGGGGATAATTTCATTCACTTTTTAAACGGCATACGCCCCTACATGATTTTCAAAGGCCGGCGAAGTTCCGGCCCCCCGCTCACTCCCCCGCCCCCCCCGCCCCCTCCACACGGCGTAATTGCGGGGCGTTATTACGCCCTGCAAATACACCGTGTGAACATGGCCTTAGGCTATGTTCACACGGCTTAACTGTGGGGCGTTCAGTACGCCCTGCAATTACGCCGGGCGTTCGGGAGCTTGCACTTACTCCCATGATGCGGGGGGCTGGCAGCCCGCCGGCCCATAGACTGTCATTACTCGTGGCGCGTAAGAGACGTGAATAAATAACATGTCAATTATCTCCTTTCTCATACAATATGAATGTATTGTACGAGTGGGGACAGGAGGTGTAATCCATAGTTCTCTATGAGAGCTGTGGATTACCGTAACGATGGGGGCGCATTTCGCTCGTATTAGATCGCAGTATGCCTCTAAATACATGGTGAAATGCGTCGCAAAATAAGCCGTGTGAACATAGCCTAACAGTGTTATGTGAGGTGCGCCTGTCCCCTGCTTTACAGCGCACTACCTATTTCTCAAGACTTATCAACATCATCCACAGAGATACAATACTACACGCTGGCAGCACGACTGCCGGCAAGGTCCGTGTCTAATATCAGGATCCATGCACTAGACTCACCGGGTGTAGGTGGCTGCACCATTCAGTAAGCAGTGGCATCTCTCCACCCTCCATGTCACATCTGGAGCTTCAGATAAGACACTTCAAGCTACATAACAAAATGATTCTTATAATGTGCAGCACAAGGCTAGCACCTGACTCCATAGGGATGTGTCACAAGTCACCGAGCCCGGCACCAAACAGGTTATCCTGCCAGATCCACCCCTTCTCGAAACACAACGCATATCAGCAAGACAGATTTAAAGACAAGTTTATAAAGCTCTAACAACACTTTTACTAGAAAGAAAAAGGATCCACCAGAGAACAGTGAGGGCATGTCCCCACGGCACGGGTTTTCGGCCGGTGTTTCAGGCGGTTTGCGGTTTTGCAGACCGCCTGGAAATCCGGCCGAAAATGTGCTCTATGGAAAACCCTGCAGCAGTCCCCACGCGCTCCGGCCGCAAAACATTCAACAAGCACAATCTTGCGTCCGGTTTTCGGACAGAACCTGTGCTTGTGAATGTGAAGAGGGAGGGCTTTTCTCCGCTCATCGCAGCAGCAAAACAGGACAAATACCGGCCGGGTAAACCGACTGGTATTTGTCCTCTGCAGTGGGGACGCAGCCTGAGGATGCTAGCGCATACAGTACTGTGAGACAGTCAAGACGGGCATGGACAATATGCTGCACGGTAAAAATCGAAGTGTTAATAATATCACTTTTATGTTATATGTATCTCTCATATATACACTACTCACAGAAAGTTAGGGATTTGGCTTTTGGTTGAAAGTTCAGGATGAACAGAAAATGTGTGAATTTTTTTAATTGAACTAAATGAGTCCCTCGCTTAACTCGAGAACGCACATGTCCAACTGATCAGTGTTTCAGTACTTTTTGCACAAATTGCCGATAATGGCAAAATTCACAACAGGTGTTTGATTCCCTGAATCAGCCAATAAATTTAGGGGATCAATTTGAATTGGAACTTAAAGGGGCCGTTCACACGGCTTATTTCACCGCGGATTGGCGCCGCACTGCGAGCCGGATTTGCGCTGCAGTACGGCGCCAATCCGGCGCAGTAATTACGGTAATCCACTGTTCTCTATGAGAACAGTGGATTCCGTCGCTCCTCCCCACCCGGCGGATCCACCGCGGGGTGAGAAAGTCACTTGCACATTCTCCAGGCGCAATACGCCCCGCCCCTTATTCAAGCCGGAATTGCGAGCGCAATCCGGTTCGCAATTCCGGCTTGAATAAGCCGTCTGAACACGAGCAAACAGTCCTCCACATCACGCTGTTCACAATTTGACATCATGAGACCAAGACATCTAACTATTGATCAACAGTACCTCACCATTGCAAGGCTTCAAGCAGGATGCTCTCAGACAGAAGTGGCTACTGAGCTTAGAGTGTCACAGAGTGTCATCAGCAGGTTGTAACAGAGATACAGAGAGACTGGAAGAGTCACAGAAAGGCAAAGAAGTGGACGTCCTTTGACTTCATCACACATTCCCTATCTCGTTCATAGTCCGGAGACTGCCTGTATTATGAATCAACAAAATGCTGCATTACAAAGTCCAATGAATATTTGATGCAACCATCCTTTGCTTTCACAACACATCAGTTCTCCTAGATACATTTGCACACAAGTTTTAAAGGAACTTGGTTAGGGAGGTTGTTCCAAACATCTAGGAGAAGTAACCCCAAATCTTCTGTACATGAAGACTTGCCCCGATTCTTCTGTCTCTAATCCCGGTCTGACTGGTTGATGATGTGATCAGGGCTCTGTGGGGCCTTTTTTATCACTTACTGGACTCCAAAGACAAAGGGTGGTGACTACAAATATTGATTTGATTTAGATGCTTATTTATTCACTTTGCAGTTTGATATTTGATCAATGAACACTTCTATTTCTGAAAGCATTCTTACTTTATGCTATTTTTTCTGCAACATTTTGCACAGAATTATAAGCTACTTTTTGTGACATCCATCACCCATAGACTACTATGACATCCGCAGACATGTATGGGTATGTTCACATGGCGTACTGGGGCGCCAGTACGCGGTGTGTTTTGGAAGGATGCGCTAATCAGCGCGTACTTCCAAGGACAGGGGGCGGCTGGCCCCCAGCCAGCCTCATTCACCTCTATTATCAGCGGCACGTGCCACAAAGAAGTGACCTGTCACTTCTCTCCCACTGCGTACAATACAATTGTATTGTACACTGGGGTAGACAATGCGCAATTCATAGTTCTCTACGAGAGCTATGAATTACCGTAATTGCAGAGCGCTTTTTGCCCGTGTGAACATAACCCAAGTCATGAGTTTGCCATCTGATAAAAGGAATTCATAATAAACTATGACACTGTGTAGTACATATCAAGGGCATCCGTTTAACATACGTCATAAAAATCTCACGATTCATATGCCCAACGGGTGCCCATGATGGTAGCCACAAAGTGGCGTCAGTCAAGCATAGGCTTCCATATTAAAGAAAACATCACGCAGTATACTTTTATCTGGATTCTTGTGTAAGGCATAGGGTACACCAGCAATACGGAGGCCAAATGAGGCTCCAACCGACTAGCAGACCTCTGGTAGATGTTTAACATTCACATCAGGAGTTTAGGGTAAAAATTGTGGAATAACATCTGTTACAACATCTATTCAGAATCTCTGTCAAATTCCTATAAAAATTATGGAAAAAAAATTGAGCGTTTTTCCTTAAAGGGGTTGTCCAGCTCAAATAAACATTATAGGCCTCATTTATGAAAATTGTCTAGGTCTAAAACTCACTGTGTTGCCCATAACAATCAGAGCGCCCCTCTCATTTTTCCAGAGCACTATATGTAATGAGAGGGGCGCTCTGATTGGCTGCTATGGGCAACAAAGTGAGTTTTAGACCAGGACAGTTTTCATACATGTTACCCCAACAATCTACTACTGGTTCCAAATAGAAGTAAAATAACCCGACTCCCCTCCCTCTGCTCCATTTACCTCCCTTCTTTTCCGGAAGGGACGTTGCCGCTGATTGACTGAAGCGGTCATGTGCCTCTGCCTTACATCATCACAAAAAACTTGAGACGCTCGGCAATTGCATGTTCAGAAGATAGTTAAAGCTGCCCACGACTTCAAAACGGAGTGGTTTGATTGGCACCCGTACCTATCCATCTTTACCTTCATCATACGCTGCCAAATTTAAAGGGCTCTCACTGGTGATTTTTACCGACCTCCTTACTCAAGAGGAAAAAATTATAAAAAACACCCGAACGAAGCTGGCCCTTCTGCTATGAATCAGCTTGAAGTGGTGCAACAGAAACCCCAAAATGAAGCCCCCTTCGTTTTCCATATTGTTGGTTAAATCCCTGGTATTCATAGTATAAGTTTTTCAGCAAAACAAACCATTAAAAAACTATGCAAACCCTGGGTCACACTCCTCGCACAAGTGAAAAGTACCAGCACGAGGCGCTTCCAGACGAGGTTTGCACAATTTGATGCAAAAAGGGCAAATCACTACGTGCAAATCCTTAAAAAACTTATTGCCCCATCCGCATACCCTGAAGCAACTTGAGCATCTCGTTTCTCATATCTGGGTGGGATCATGTTTAAGCTGCAGCACACATCTGACGTCGGTTCAAATCGGGTGTCCATCCACTTTTTTCGAACCGAAACTCAAATTTAAAAACATGTAATGATCCAAAACAAAAATTTCATTAAGGGGATTCGACCTATAGTTTATTATGGCCCTTCTGCCTTTCCACCAGTTCACAGTTTGGACTGGTGTAAGATCAGTGAAACGCATGCAGTAATCGGTTTGAACAGTTGTTTCATATAAAACAATGGGAATCAGAAGACTGGGGAGACCCAGCACTGGAACAGAGGAGCGGAGGGCGGGGAGTGTAGCTTGATTTGGCACCAGTAGCCTATTATTTTAAGGGGTTGTCCACTACTTTTTTTTCCTTCATTACATCAATACTGCTGTCCATTAAGTTCACACGGCTGATTTTTACGCTGTTTTTTGGTGCATCTCCTCACCCAAAACGGCCTCCAAAATGCCCCAGTTTATTGTCATTGCTTCCTATGTAGTTCACACAACGGAGTTTTTCTGCGCTCCTTTGGACGCTGAAAAAGAATTGTCATATCAGTTCTTGAAGTGGTTTCAACACTGAAAGTCCCCACAGGAATCAAGTCCAAAACCTCGGTGCGGTTTTCGCCGTAGCTTTCGGCGCGGTTTTTGCCCTGGCTATTCATTTGTATGAGTGTTTATCAAGAAAACCGTGTTGGAAAACCCCATTAAAAACCTCATCAAACCCTGATCAAATCCTCACATGAAAAGTGCAGCACGGAGGCGCTTTTCAGACGAGGTTTTGACACCGATTTGGATGCTGAAAATTCAGCGTCCAAATCAACCATGTGAACAAATCCTAAAAATAAAAAAATATATACTCCCCTCTCCGCAGACCTGCACTCCAGCCTGACTCTCCGCCAGTTTTCTGCTTCTGTCTTTCTTCTTCTGGATGGGGACGTCACTGTGGTGGCCACTAATTGGCTGCAGCAGTCACATGCCTGACTTCACTGTTCATAAGGGGGTGTTCACACGGTGTTTTTGGATCAGAAAATCGGAATTAAAAACATTGCACCAATCGGATCCAAAACAGACCCAACACATTTCAAACATGCAGCAGGATCGCATCCTATAGTTTATTATAGGGCTCCTGCTGCATCTTTCCGACCAAGAGTTGACATGTCAATTCTTGGACTGGATCCGTAAGACTCAGTGAAACGCATCAGTGATCACTCGTTTGAACACCGATGTGTTTCATATTAAAAGCAATGTAAATCACACTGCTATTTATTAGATACGTGTTTGGGGCCCGACAGACGGATCCAAACACGTTTCTAAAAGCATATGTTCACACGGACCCAACACACCATGTGAACATACCCTAAGTGAGCTGTCCAGGGATATCAGGCTGCTGCAGTTAATCAGCGCCCTGGTTTGAAGAAGCAAGGAGTAAAGAGAAGACCAGGGAGGATGCAGACACTTGAATGAGATGAGGGGATTGACAAGGATATGTTTAATTTTATTGGGCAGCAGTTTGGCTATAACAAAAAAAAAAATGTAATAGACGGCCCCTTTAATTTTTATATCAACCGCTTTAAAATAACAGAAACCTGATGAACCCCATCGTAGTCAGGTGGCTCCATCAGAGCCGTCATATAAGGGTATGTTCACACGGGGTAATTTTGCCACGTATTTGCGCTCTAAGGGTAGGTTCACACGATGTACTGCGGGGCGCACAGTAAGCGCCACAGTACATTGTGTTTTTCGGGAGCTCGCGCTGATACATGAGCACTCCCGTGGCGCAAGGGGGGCCACAGCCGCCGGCCCTATAGACATTCATTACTCGCGCCGCGTATTCGCCGCAAATAATTGACAAGTCACTTATCTCCCTGCTCGTACAATATGATCGTATTGTATGCGCAGGGAGAGGAGGCGTAATCCATAGTTCTCTATGAGAGCTATGGATCACCGTAATTTCGGCGTGCATGTCACCACGTATTACTGCGCAAATAAACGGCAAAATGCCGAAATTACGCCGTGTGAACGATCCGGAGCCGCCTCTGCTCTGATGTGAGCCCAGACAATGGGAACGATGTCCATTTTCATACAGCGCTGTAGAATAGAACAGCACTATATAAATAAATGGGGTCTTGTTTTGATGAGTTTGTTACAATTTTATTCAATCAAGGCAAAGAGATCAACAGCATCCACTTTGCCACAATGTAGGAGAGCAGTGAAGTGGATGAGCCTGGGTCCTGCCTGCTCCAGCCAAGATATGAGAGAACTGTAACAAAGTCTCAGCTGTGAGAAGTATCAGGCATCAGTATATCAGCAAGTGTTTTCATTCACTGACAACAAACAGAGATCCTGAAAAGGTGAATAGCTCAAGTCATAGGAATTGTATAGATATAAAAGATATGGCTTTATACATACATTCCACACTGCTCAATCCCCACTCAATACAACAGGGACCTGTGCTCCCAGCAGTAAAACATGACGAAGTAAGTCAAGGTAAGCAGGGATTTGTAGTTTCCCACCACCTGAAGGCGCACGATACGAGTTACGCAAGCGTCTAACGAGAATACCAGTATTACGCACTTTTGTTACGTAACCACGGGTTAAGCTACGCCCTAGCAACAACGTAGTCTACGTAAAGCTTCCCGAGAGACTAGGCCGCAGCCTGCGAGCAGAGTGGTGCTGTGCCCGGGTAACTCACACGTCTGTTCCGTGCCGCACGAAGCCGGAGTTCAGGCAGCGCTTGGCTATCCGCCTCCACACCGCGTCCCTGCTGGTGAAGTGGTAGAGCTTCCTGCACACCTGCCCGAGCCGCCCCAGCGCCCTGCCGTCCAGGTAGGAGAGGACGAGCAGGAGGATCTCCTCAGGCAGCTGCAGAAATCGTGCTCCCATGTCGGAGCGGCGGGCCTGGTGCTCGGGATGTGGAGGGGCTGCGCGCTCTTCTCTCCCATGTTTGGTGCTCGGGTCACAAGTAGCTGGGACGGGGAGCCATGGCAGTGTCTGCCCGAGTCACGTGATGCACAGGAACTGTAGGCAAGGAGCGGCGGCTCCGGAGCCTTCCGTATACAGAGCACAGCGGCCCAAGCCACCAATCAGGGCCCAGCTCTCATTGTAACGGTGCGGGTTGCATCATGAAAGAAGTGCTCTGATTGGCTGGTGGGAGGCCCACAGACAGGAAGAGCGTTGCCCCTAGCAACCAAGCACCACATGTATGAAAACTATATGTCTAATTAGGGAATGTTCACACGGCATATTATACGCACCGCAATTACGGTAATTCATAGCTGTCATAGAGAGCTATGGGTTACGCGTTGTCCCCTCCACGCGTACAATACAATCGCATTGTATGCGCAGGGAGATAAGTGACATGTCAATTGTTAGCGGCGAATACGCGCCGCTGACCATGAATGTGCTTTGGATAGACGCGCTGATCAGCGCAGCACTCCAAAACACCCAGCGTATTGCGGCGCGTACCATACGCACCGCAATATACCGTGTGAACATACCCTAAGGCTATGTTCACACGGCTTAACTGCGGGGCGTAATTCCGCCCCGCAATTACGCCGTGTGGTCGGGAGGCAGGGGAGCGAGTGGGGGGCCGGCACTTCGCCGGCCCATAAACAGTCATTGCTAGCGGCGCGTATACGCCGCTAGAAAGTGACCTGTCATTTATCGCCCCCCTCGGCGTATTCGCCGAGCAGGGAGAGGAGACATAATCCATAGTTCTCTATGAGAACTGTGCATTACCGTAGTTACTGGGACGGATTCAGCCCGTAATTGCCGCACTCCGGCGCGTAATTACGGACTGAATTACGTCCCAGAATAAGCCTTGTGAACATGGCCTAAGGCCCCGTTCACACGACTTATTCACGCCGGATTTGCGAGCCGGATTGCGTTCGCAATTCCGTCGTGAATAAGGGCGGGACGCGGGTAGCGCGGCGGGGGCGCTGCCCGCCGGCCCCATAGACAATGCATTATCTACGGCGCGTCCGCGCCGTAAATAATGTGCATGTCACTTTCTCCCCCGCGGCGGATTCCCGAGCGGGGAGGAGCGACGGAATCCACTGTTCTCTATGAGAGCAGTGGATTACCGTAATTACTCTGACGGATTGGCGCCGTACTGCAGCGCAAATCCGGCGCGGAGTACGGCGCCAATCCGCGGACAAATATGCCGTGTGAACGAGGCCTAAGACTTTCTTTGTTGCCCATAGCAACCAATCAGAGCGCCCCTTTCATTTAGTGCTCTGAAAAAAATGAAAGCTGGGCTCTGGTTGCTATGGGCAACAAAGAAAGTCTTAGGCTATGTTCACACGGCGTAATTGCGGGCTGTACAGTACGCCCCGCAATTATACCGGGTGTTTGGGAGTCGCGCTCATCCCGTACTCCAGCCCGCCGGCCCCATAGACTGTCATTACTCGCGGTGCGTAAGCGATCATATTGTGCGCCCGGGGAGAGGAGGCGTAATCCATAGTTCTCTATGAGAACTATGGATTACCGTAATTTTGGCGCGCATCTCGCTCGTATTAGAGCACAAATACGACGCGAAATCCGCGCCGAAATTTGACCGTGTGAACATACCCTTGGACATAGACCGTTTTCATACCTGTGGCCCTTGCTGGAGGCTGGCTCAACCAAACTTGAGAAAAAATTCAATGTTCTAACTGACCCGAACCTGATTTTTTTTTATTATTATAGGTGCTCCAAAGCCGCCCCCTCTTCGGAGCGCAGATATTAGAAGCATCGTTCCATGTCTTGGAATGGATCCGAAAGACGCAGTGAGACACGCATCGGCGATCACTTGTGTGAACACAGATTCGTGTTTGATATTAAAAACAATGTAAATCACATGGCTATTTATTAGATACGTGTTTGGTTCCATTTGAGGTCCGACAGACGGATCCAAACACGTATCTAAAAGCATATGTTCACACAGACTCAACACGCCATGTGAACATACCCTTACCTGCTAAGGAGTCAACTACACAGCATAGTTTTACAGATTTTGGATTTTGAAACCAGTGAAAATCTGACTGTTAACCATCCCCATAGACCTCAAATCCGAGCTGTAATCTGTACATTCGTTGTCAGTGGTGCGTATTCGCCGCTAACAATTGACATGTCACTTATCTCCCGTGCGTACAATACGATCGTATTGTACGCGCGGGGGGACGACGCTTAATGCATAGCTCTCTATGAGAGCTACGGATTACCGTAATTACGGCACGCATTTCGCCGCGTATAACGCGCAATACGCAGTGAAATGCGCAACAAAATAAGCCATGTGAACATACCCTTAGGGTGCATTCTCACTGCACAGGACAAATACCGGTCGGTTTGCCAGCCGGTATTTGTCCTGTTTTGCGGCCGTCCCCACGGCCGCGGAGGGAGGTTGGGGGGTGGGGGGCGGTTTCCCGGGCGGGAGCTTACACAATGGTTTTGCGGCCAGCCCGCGGGCAGAAAAACCAACGGACGGAAAACCCATGCAGTGGGGACTGCACAGGTTTTCCATAGAGCACCATTGTGCTTATTTTCGGCCGGTTTATCAGGCGGTCTATAAAACCGCAAACCGGCCGAAAACCCGTGCCGTGGGGACATGCCCTTAGGGTTTTTCATGAATTTTTACAGTCAACTAGTATTATGGTCACAGTGTATTTTTCTGCATGGAATCTGAGTGCAATTTACTCTTCATCAAAAGGGGGTTTCAACAAAGGCACAGGGTGGCTATCAGCTAGTGCTACAAAATAAGGAGGGCGGTACTTTCAGCCGTCCTTCCCATTCACTTGTATGGGAGTTCCGAATATAGCCTAGTGGGTGTGCCTCGCTATATTTGGAACTCCCATAGACATGAATAGGGAGGATGGCCACAAGTTCCACACCCCTGTAGGATTTTGTGCAGATTTTGTCCTTCATTGAAGTAAATGTAGGAAAATCTGCAGTATAATTTGCAATGGATACACAAAATGCAAAATCTGCACCTATATCCTCAGCAGATCTTCCTCAAGGGTATATTTAGACGACTGAATTCAGTGTAATTCCACAGCAAAGAAGTGATGCATTACTTATTTTTTTCCTATATCACAGACTTCAGATCCGCCTCGGACAAAGTTAGATAAATAGTTCACTTTGTGAACGAGAGTGCAGACTTCAGTTGGATACAAAGGTATGTGGATGGATTCTCCTTCAGAATTCACATGAAAACACTGTGTGAACAAGACCTAAAAAATACACTTAGTGTGGGGGTAGAGGTAATATTTGTTGTATGATCATGATTTGTACTTGCTTTAAATAAAATTCAAGAACCTAACACTTGTCTATTTCAATTTATTAATAAATATATGTGGATATCTTTTTTGTATTTCCTCTAAAACCAGTCTAAAAGTGCAGGCTGTCGGTTTGTTTGACTTCCGGGACCTTTTTTGGTAAAAACAATAGGGGGAGTAGAGAACCACTAAAATACATGCAACACTTGATTTAAAGGAGTTCTCACTGCATAGATTAGGTAAATGAAGACTTTTCCAAATACATTGGTCTTTTCATTTTACCTTGGTCAGGAGATGAGAGATTTTATCTGCTCTAAGTGCACACAGGTTTTTCTAGTTACCGTCTAGATCTCCCTTCCTGATTAAACAAAGAGCAAGGAGTGGTGTCCCCATGGTCGGCGCTCACACCGGAGCAGAGTCGTTATCTCTAACAAGGCTCCCTTGGTTTACAGATCAGCAATAGTTTTAACTACTGGAGCACTTGTAGCGTTGTTTACTCAAGATTAAATCTCCTGCCCTAATGTCTTTGTAATGTCCCAGCTAGTTATTAGCGAGCAAAATGTGTTAATAACTACTATAAAACCACCCACAGCCTGACACAAACAGTGAGTGAAAAGCTGTCTGTGAGTCAGTAAAACAGCATGGTGAGAGAACCCCTTTAATCACATATGCTGGGTTCACACAACGTTTTTTGACATGCAAAATTCCAATTTTTGTTTTGCAAGTACATGTCAAAATGTGCTCAATCTAACGTGACATTATGGACCTATTGACTTAAATGGGAATAAGCATCAGGCACACAGCTCCGTTTTTTTTGGGCATTGTTTGACTTGTTATATGCTGCACAAAAAATGAAAGTGCAGGACCATTATCTGTGTGTTAACACAGAAATCACAGAAAAAATTGCCGTTCTCATTAAAACATAACATTTATTTCATCAGAATAAAACATAATAACAACATGACCCCTAGTGTGCACCTAATGCACTAAGGCGAGACGGAGATAATATACAACCAAGTGTTAAAGTATCAAAGAATCAGATTTAGAGCAAAAATTTTTAAATGTAAAACAGGTTGAGAAAATTAGTTTAAATTTCAGTTTAGATGTATCGATTCCTTCCCATGCTGTGTCGCGATGCCTAGGATGGCAAAGGAAAAGTGTCACACAAGTTGTAACCTAAAAAGGCCCTATACTCAAGGCCTATTCCAGGTGGAGTAATCGCACCGAAAGGAGCGGCTTCACCTATCGATGGCTCACCCTGCACTCGCTGCTATCATTATATCCGTGATCCAGTCACTTGTGTAAAGTCTGTACAGATATTCCAACTAGATATCAAAAAGGCTGTTAAATGAAAATCTCGGCCAAAAAAAACCTATAGGACCCCGCCCCTATTAAATCCTGAGCTTTTCCCCCTCCCTAAATACACAAGAGGTTAATCGGGGGGCCAAATGTCAATGAGAAGAAGATATGGTAAAACAGCACCCACACAAGTGTGTGGTGGGTAATACTCCCGGGGTAAGGTGCCGCACCAAACACCTATAGCGATTCTCCCTAAAACACATTTGTAAACACCCCAAAAAAGATCACCCAATACATGAGTTCCCTGTAAGAACAAACAATGAATAAAGCAGCAAAAAAAAAGGCCAAAAACCATCAAATGAAGCTCTACCCACATTTGGTTATGTGTTCAGTTTTGGGGTCCAGGTTATAGAAAAGATGTACTTAAGTTTAAAAAAGTTCAAAGAAGCAACCAAAAATAAGGGAAAGGGCATCTTTTTATGAGAAAAGTTAAAAGAATTAAAACCTATTTATTTTTGAAAAAGACGGCTTCGGGAGAAAAATTTTAAATTTTTACAAGTAGTAAATACCCCTACAAAAGTAGGGAAAAGCTATTTCATTAAAAAAAACCCCCCAAAACACAAAGAACTTTTCCCCCCTTTTGAAAAAAAAAATACAATCTCCAGAGGGGAAAAAACCTTTCCCATGAAACTATGCTCTATGGAATCGCCTGAGGCTTCACAGGTGGAACAGGAAGGGCTTCAAAAATTGATTTCACAAAAATTAAAACTTTTGGCTGTAAAAAAAGTCTAGACCGTTGATGGCAATTTTGGGTCAGGAAAAAAATATCCTTTGGGGAGATTGGGCTTGCCTTTTTGGGTTTCAAAGTTTACATCAGTGGTGAATAAAACAAAAAAAATTTTGCCCCCACCACTATATATATTTTTTTTCACCTTTGGTTTTAACTTGATGGCATTTTTTTAACTGTACAAAAAGTGTAAAAATTGTAGGTAGTAAAATGCAGCTAACACCATGGGTATTTATTTTTTTATGAACCCTGGAAACCCCGATAACCATATTTCAAATTTCCTAAAAAAAATTAAAGGGTAACTATTTTTAATAATTTATAAAAATTGTGATGTTCAGAAATTTGTTGGGGGGAATGTGAGGCTTAGATCCCCATTGATCGCTAACACGAAAGGATTAAGAACAGTTGGAGATAGCAACAACTATGAAAGCTCTCATTTCTTTCATTGAAGTTTAAGGGGTTTTGCCACGAAGTAAAATTGCGGGAAGCTTGGGAAAAAAAGAAAAAAAAAAAAAAAACATTTTCACCCTTCTTTTTTTTATAAAAATTCGCTTACCCCGGGCAACAAGGGGGTTTTTCCGATTGCGGATATTTTTCCACTTTCAGAGGGAGCTTGTGCCGGGCCCGGATCTTCGGATAGGGTTTTTTATCTCCCCCCCGGGGAATTTTACCTTCTACAGATTAAAAAATTTTTGCACCTTTTTTTAAAGGGGGGGCCCCTTCTCGACTCCAAAACCTTTTTAAAGGGTTTGAAGGGTCTGGTCGGGGGGTGGGGTGGGCTCCAAGGGGGCCTTTCGGCTATTTTTTCATATAACTAAGAAACCCCCCAGGATTCTGGAAAAACCCCCCATATTTTTTTTAAAAATATATAAAGTGGGGACTTTCCGGTGACGGGCTCCTTTTCCCAAAAACGTGGCAGACTAAGTTTTCACCGTGGCAGACTATATGGCACGGGCAGCCAAAACCTTGACTTGCACCTACAAAGGAACCATATAAGATTCTATGCCTGGGGCCCCTACCCCCGAACGCCCATAAGTTCATCCACAACTTTTTTGGGCGTGTTGGAGGGGGTGGGGCTACTCCGGGGGTCCCTACCATAAATTTTTTTGGGGGGTGCCCTCCATTCAGAATACGGTCACAAAGGGTTAAGGGACTCGGGGTTTTTTGGGCAGAAGACCCATTGATCCCTTTTTTTTCCTGTGAACTCCCTTTCCCAAAAAGGCTTTCACAAGAGAGCCTCGAAGTTACTTCTCCACCTTCCAACTGCTACTAAATGCTTGATCTCAGCCTTCTGGAGGCAGACGCAGCCACCGTCGCTTCATGATCTTCAAACGCGGATTTGTGAAATACAACGCGTAGAGCGCCTCACTTCCTTCAGACAAGATAATCCGGACTCTTATGACGCAATCTGGGAGCCCTGGGTGACATACTGGTCCTTGCAGTTATCTTAAGACTCCCGCAATTCCCCCCTCCCCTATTCCTTTCTTGCCTTACGTGTCTTCCCATGTCTCTGTTTAGTTTTGTATTTGGAATGTTATGTGCGTCTGGTATTAGCTCCACTCACTGATACTATTCTGTGTCCATTGTACCAGCTTACTGTAGTTTCCATTGATGCTTTTTGTTATGGCATTTACTGGTATATGGTGCCTTCATCAAGGGCCTTTTGGTCCCCCTAAACGATGTTTAATACAACAAGACATACATTACTTTTATATGTTATGCAAACAATCACTACATGTTGACATTGCATTTTTATTAGACATATTATGTGCTGTTTTCAATTGCATACTTTGTATGTATTACTTTTTGAAGAAAAAATGTTAATAAAGACACAATTATAAAAAAAAAAATAATTCTGCACCGTTTTTGTTTTAGTTGCTTCCTTAGTGATCCATTGTTTACAGGTCATCTGCAGGGGATACGACCAGGGCTGAGAGCTCCTCAGTCCTGGTCAGACATGCTCAGACATCACTTCTCCTCTCAGGCAGCTACTGAGTGTTCAAAACCCGGGTGCTGTCACTCTACTCCCGTCCTCTGTACTCCTTAGTAATTAGTCAAACAGTGCAAATAATTAAAAAACGAAACCTAAATGAGGTATTTGCATTGATAAAGATAAAAAAAAACAACTCAGGTTTGGTTCCTGCAGGGATTTGAACCTAGGACCCTTGTGCCTGGAGGCAAAAAACTTTTCCTCTCAGCTACTCACAATGCTTTACATAAACATACCTTTCTTTGACTAGAGAGTGGAGAGAGTGGAAAGGCATGGTGATGTCATCCTGCTGGGTCACATGATCTGCAATTCAAACAAATCACATGCCTCCTTCTGAGCACACAGTGCTGAAGAGCTGGATGCAGGAGGTATGAGATGAGATCGTGGCAAAACCCCTTTAATGAAGAACTGCCTTGTATATAAATTCATTTCTGCAGGAAAAGCATAGTTCACTGTTTTATGGCTACATGTGGCCTAACCAGTGGTAGAGTACTAAAGTGGATAGAATTGTGGGAGGAAGCATAAAAGTGAATTTTGAGGTAAAATAAATAAAACGTTTTATTATTTCCAATAGTCAATACTGTATCTACAGCTTTAATCTGTCGGAGCTTCCTGAATATTTTGTCAATCATCCCTTTTATGACACAAACCCTTCCTGTGCAAACCTAATTTTTTGGTTTTATTTTTGGTCTTTGGTGTAATTTTATGAACCAATTTATAATATTTAGCACATTTCAATTATTTTGTTGTTCCCAACCATTCGAGGTTCTGCTTGCCAACCCTTGAGGATAAATGTTACACTTCAGTAAAAAAGAAGACCGTATGTCAAGCGTGAAGCATATGCTTTTTGTGGTAATCGTGCTGTAAATTTTACTGTTGCTAAAGAAAATCCACTAAAAAATAACAATAAAGTATAATAATTGTCATAGTCTGATATTGACTTGGACAAGGAAAAGCTACCCTGTTGTGTTTTATGGAACTTGTGGAGGGTATTCATTGTGTAATTTAGGACTGTATTGGATGACAGGAGTATCACACAAGGACATGTATATCATGACAAAGGAATGTAGACAATAAAACACAAATTCCATTGGCTGTAATATTTCTTAAGGGACAGCAAACTGTACTTTTCTTTTTTTGTCTAAATATGTTAAGGGAGCAGTTTATTAAATGGCTGGATGCTGCAAATGACATTTTAAATCTTAAGGAAATAATATTGAAAATTGACTCTGGAGTTAACATATTAAAAAATGGTCAATAAAGTGATTATAAGGTATTGCAACAAAAAATCGCTAGTCATATGTGGCCCTGATTCCATGTAACAGTACTAGACCACCTGTCAATCCAAGTACAACTGTTATATGATATCAGACTAAAATGGGTCATGCCATCATCACGTTAAAAAGGTTGTCCAGTTTAAAGAAAAAAAAAAATTTAGAGGGCTGGAAGGGGCTGAGATAGAAAGACTGCCCTTCTCAAGCGGCTCCATTCTGGCACTGAGCTCCAGTCCCGTGGTGGTTGCCGATGACATCACTATCATCGGCTTGTAATCCTGCTGCCAGTCACATGCCTCAGCAGTCATGTACTGTTTGGAAGAGACTACTGAAGCCCATGAAAGCTTGCAGGGTCACATACACGTGCCGTCATCGGTCAGGAACATCAGGAACAGAGCTCAGTGCTGAAACAAAGCTAGATGAAAAGGTCTTTTTATATTTAAATACCTCCCTGGCCCTCTAAATTTTTAATTTATTTTCAAACTGGACAGCCCCTTTAAATTAGTGCAGGAAAATGTGCTACATCCCCCCCCCCACCCCCCACACACACAAACACTATGCCGTCTTGTCTTGTTACTGATTTGTGCCTGATTACAGTAAATCATTGGTCCAGTAGTCCCATGACCATAGCGTAGGGAAGATGACAAATACTAGAGCAGACTCCATCTCTAAGCTTTTTAGAAAAGGCCACCAGTAAATTGTATTTTTACAAGAGCTAGAGTGGCATGAAATACAGACCACTGATACAATGGAACAAAAGAAATAGAACATACTGAAGAGCAAACCTCCACCGAACCCTAAACGTGAAAGTAAAGGAAACCAAGACTTTGCCAAAAACCTGAAACTCTCATGGTAAGCAGATAAAAAGTTAAGATATTTATAAAGGGGTTGCACCACAATAGAGATAATATCCCATTAGATAGATATTGCCAAAATAGCAAACTTTGCAAATATATGTACTTGACAAAAATAAACAGTGTTTAAACATCACTCCTACCTGAATAGACTGGTCAATGTAATTTATATCCCTGTCACTAGCAGTTCAGTTCCAACTATGTAATGCTTTTCCTCTAATCTGGTTGAGCATGCCCAGTTTGTTCAAATGAGAACTTCCACACAATTACAAACGGAAGCGCAACTTAGATGTAAGGTGTTGGTGTGAATTGTACTTCCAGTCAGTCGAGAAATAGAAATGGTACCAACACAAAGTTTCGCCCACAAATCAAAAAATGCTGATGAAATAAAAAGTGGGAAGCGGACAAAGTTATTTTTTTCTGACAAATATATAATTTAACTTAACAATATTTAATGTTATGTCTTTAACCTCTTACCGCTGCAGCCAGTTTTGACCTTCTTGACAGGGCCCCATTTTTGAAATCTGACATGTCGCTTTATGTGGAAATAAATATTTTATACTTTTACCTATCTATGTGATTTAGAGATTTGTTTTCTTTTGACACATTGGGGCACATTTATCAAGGCAGTTGTGCCAGAATTCTTGCACAATTTGACCCAAAAATAATGTCTTACATGCTTTACTACATTTATTATGTGTTTTATACAGTTTCCAGACACTTCTGCGCTTTGACCGACAAAAGGGTGTGGTTTCACCTAAAAGAGTGTGTGGCTTAAAGAGAACCTGTCACATAGTTTTTGCCCCCCTGGCTGAGGACAGAACAAGGTAGTGTCAAGCATGCTGTTTCCAGCATTGTGTCCCTTATTCTGTAAGATGCTGTAGTTTTTGTGTATTTAATGTTCAAATCTGCAGTTTTCAGCCAGAAGAGTCATTCGAAGAGTCCTTCAGAGTGTCAGTTTTTTTCAAACCCTGCCCACCTGAAGCTAGCCCCACCCACATCAACTGACAAACCTATTACTTTGAATAGGTAGAAACATGTGAATAACTGTCAGTGGGCGGAGATAGCCTTTGGTGGGTGGAGCTAACACCTGCTCATGCATAAGATTTGAGGGGTAAATGCTCTAAAACTGTTGCATCTTATAGAATAAGGGGCACAGTGCTGGGAACAGCAGGTCTGACACTAGCTTGTGCTGCCCTCAGCAAGGGGGGCACAACCTATGTGACAGGTTCCCTTTAAAATACCCAGGATTTTGTTGCAGTTGGTGGCGTAAAAGTAAGTCACCTTAATAGTGGTACAAAGTTAGATTAGACGGTTCTAACCTGCGTCAGATTTATCAACGCTGTGATAAATGTGGCAAATTGTAAGACTGTTTAGTCTAACTTAAAACTGTCATACAGTCAGACACTATTGATAAATGTGCCCCATTGTGCTTTAA
>JAODAL010021644.1:0-66573 GCA_025379985.1 Phyllomedusa bahiana
AAAATAGATGATGCAAGTTTTAACCTTAATTATCGCATGATCTGGAAATTTCGATCACCATAAAAACCTTGCCGATTTCAACTTTGTCGATAAAAATCGCTCAACACTATCTATCACCAATGTACCTCAGATGTAACTATTGCCATAGCAGCCATAGCAACTGCTATGGGGCCTGGAGGTTGATGGAACCCCACTCAGGTACAAGAATGTTGTTTCTTTTTGTAAGGGACAAGTAGTTGGCGGCTTTCTGCTCTCCAGGGCTACTATGTGGGTTCCCTGTATTATTTGTACCCCTAATTATTGCTACTTATGCTGCTGTTTTAGTTTATAGCAATTATTCTAGTTACACCCCTGCCGCTAATAATCTCAATTAGGAATAGCAGAGCTGAAATGCCAATCCCTGCTCTAGAACCACCCACAGACAGAACGCTGCCTGTTAAAAGCAGGCTCTGTGAAACAGCCAGATGGGAAAACCATGTTAAATGCTGGTGTGTGATGGTTGTAGACACATGATACGTATGACTTATTTAGACACATGATTAAAAGTAGGATAACTGCATTACCTGTAATCTGTCCATTCATTTGTATGGCCAGATCTACACCAATACCCCAATACACAGTAAGACTTTCTGTCAATTTTTAACTGTAACTTTATATATATTGTTTGAGCCTTTGCTGACATGATGAAATGCTTCTATTATTGCTTTTTTTTCATTAGATCATGCTGGACAGTAACAAGAACACTGCGTTTATAACTGGTCTCAAGCCTACAACTGAATATTTATTTGAAATTCTGGCCACATATCCAAATGTCATTGGGGATTCAGCAACAGTCAGAGGGAAGACAAGTATGTGTTAAGGGTGTTAGTTTTATGTACAAATGAGGTACACCCACTGTAAGAAATATTATTCTACAACTTAATTCTGTTTTCTTCTCCAATAATCTTATTTGTGGATACATTAACAAATAAAGATAAAAAATAATCACATTTTTTTCATCAGTTTTTTTCATGCCCCGCCCACCTGAGGCTATCCCCACCCACCTCAGCTGATAAACCTATTACTTTGAATAGGTAGAAACATGTGAATAACTGCCAGGTGGGAGGGGCTAGCCTTTGGTGGGTGGGGCTAACACCTGCTGATGAATAAGATTAAATACTCTAAAACTCCTGCACCTTATAGAATAAGGGACACAGCGCTGGAAACAGCAGGTCTGTCACTAGCTTGTGTTTTCCTCAGCAAGGGGGGCATAACCTATGTGACAGATTCCCTTTAAAGGAGTGACTTGTTTTAATGTTGGTTTTATAAATTAGATATGTCTGCTGTTGCGCCAGTAAAGTGTTGTGCATTTTTTGCACAGTGTGTTGCAGACACAATGATTTTGTGTTTTAGAAACCCCTGTGAATGACCCAAAAAGTAGGTGTGGTTTTACTAGAAATGAGTGTGACTTCACTGAAAAGAGGGGTAATTCTTAGATTTGCGCAAATTTTAATATACAAACAGATTCACTGCTGCTCTGCTCTCATTAAAGCTCCTGTGCCTCCTGTAACTAATTTCCGTGTCATAGAAGAAAAGATTTTTGGCCTAAAGGTGGCTTGGACTCCTCCTTTGGGGAAACTTGATGGTTACAAAATTTATATTCCAAGATGTAAGTACCACATAATATATCCTTTATCTAGACATACATTTTTCAGCGGTTTGTACGCAAAATGTTTATACCATCTCCATCTGAACTGGATGGGTTATGTAAAGAATAAGTCAAAATCATCTGTCAACAGGTACCAGTACATTAGCCAGTAAAGTATTGCATCATTTAGAAAGTCTATGAGTGTGGTATGTAAGCATTACAGCAAACAACATGATGAGCAAAATCACTTTGTACAAGAGACAAAACAAATACAATTGCAAAAGTTATACAAGCTTTGGAAGATGCTTGAAATGGCTCCCACCAATGTCAGACTCGGGTGCCTTGGACCCACCAGTGGAGTTAACTTTTGGGGCTGAACAGTGGAGTGGAATTCTTGGGGCCCATCCTACAGATACTGTACATGACTGCATATGACTCTTGCACTCTGCCTCTTGTTTTCTGCTTGTTTTATGTGCCTTTCTCCCTGAAAGGCAGCCCCAGGCCTGTCATACCCAGGAGACTACCATACCCAGGGGCCAACCATGGGTTTTCCCGATACCTCTGTGAGCCAGTCCGAGCCTGTCCCCCTCACTCTTTTAGATACAAATACATCTTTGTATATTTTTGGTACAGACATACAACAGTTGTTTCTGTCATTTTTAATAGCATTGCACATTGTGCATGTTGTGCTATTTTTTTTCATCATTTTTGAAAACTGGGATAGTAACTCTGACCAGAACCTCTAACTTGGCCTAAATTGTAATGGCTCTAGTTCAATGACAATATAGGGATATAGACTCGTAGCTCATGTTATGTAACAGGGTTGTTAAGCTTAAATGCACAATGGGAAAAAATTAAAAACTTGCAGGCCATCCTTGATAAATGTCTTCAATTGATGAAGTGTTTCCTTCTTGTCAGATATAACAATGAACCTTCTCTCCAGAGAGCTTTATGCATGTGAGAGAGTTTGTGAAAATTTCCCATCTGAGTGTTATGAGTGATCACTAATATGATATCATCACCTATATTTGCAGCCTGATCCCCAACTGGTTAATAGTCTTTAAGACTACAACTGTCACTGAGCTAGACTGTGGAGCTTTATGTGCTTTATGTGGGAGATGAAGATGTCCTGTTGCTCATCCCTTCTGTGTTGCTATGGCATGACAGAACCCTCAAGTGCTTTCTCCCCCACTGCCTTATGTCCTTGCATGCTCTTAAAGCCAGAGAAATAGTTCTGTACCCACTTTATTTGTACTGACTGCAGTCACTTAACTCACTGTGTCCTGTAGTCTTCATAGTGCTCTTTATCTGCTCTGCTGCATAGCACTGCGTCTCAGTTTGGAGTACCCTGCTGCCTGCAGAGATGCAGGAGCTGAGAGGGAGCTGGAAGGGTTAAGTGTTTCTCCCTGTGAGCTCCTCTTATTTGATCAGTCATCCCACTGTGCCTTATCAGCCATCTTGCTGTCTGGGTTGTTTCTTCTGCCACGTGGTCCGTTCTCTACTCTATGCATGGGGGAGTGGCTGAGTGAGAGCAGTGTAATGACAGCTCCTGTTTTCTCCTCTGTACACTGCTGGCTATTACTTGCAGGCCAAATATAATTACACTGCGAGCCAGATTTGGCCCGTGGGCATGAGTTTGACACCCCTGTTATACAATGAACCCTGTCATGTTTTCTGAAGTGTCTAAGTCTCTGTTTAAGGACAAGCCATGTGCATAAAATCTATATGGTAGTATGCAGAGGTTGTGTGGCCTTTTACAAAATTGGATAACTGAGGTGAACATTGTGGTGTTATATCACAAACATTCTTAAAGTTTGAAGACACTGGTTTTTAAAATACCTATACATTTTTTTCTTTCTTTTTTACTACTGTATGAACAGTTCAGGTCTTTTTTTTCCTGTATCTGTGGGTGCCTTATTATGGCTTTGTATAAAATGGAGCTTTTGTATGACGGTGTGCATGAGGCCTTCAAAAATAACCAGCGGATTAGTACTTCCTTTATATCGAATTAATGTTTTCTTCTTTCTTAGCTAATAGACCTGGATTTACTTATGAACAAATTTTAAATGGAGATGTCTCATCACATACTATTGATAACTTGGAGGAAGATAAAGAATACACTGTCAGTATCTATGCCGTTTATCCTGAAGGACCTAGCCAACCTGTGTCAGCAGTGGGCCGTACATGTAAGAAAACCGTATAGACTTTGTCATTGCTTTTTGGTATCAATATCTCAACCGAACATGTTGATTTTAAAGACAAATTTCTTTACAGTTGGAACTATGAACGTTAGGATTAAAATCGATGACATATTTCAGTTTATAGCAGTGAATTTTTGGATTTACAAAGCAACTGATCGCATCATTTACGGTTTACTTTTCCTTACATTTTTATAGTTAAATTGCTTCCTGTCAAAAGTCTAACACTACAAAATATCACAACTGGAACTATTCGAGCACAGTGGACTTCAGTTCGTGGAGCCACAGGTTATCGACTTACTTGGTCATCCACAGGTAGGATTATATTATAGTAGTTTGTTTTTTTAACTGCTTAGTACATGGGTAGCAAATCAATTAATGGGATAGTGTTTCCAAGGATGTCCC
Source organism: Phyllomedusa bahiana (assembly GCA_025379985.1). NCBI lineage: Eukaryota > Metazoa > Chordata > Amphibia > Anura > Hylidae > Phyllomedusa > Phyllomedusa bahiana. The sequence goes on from JAODAL010021644.1 coordinate 4,231, forward strand.
ATAACAAGAGCTATGAGATAAATGCACAGTATTTAATCTTTGGCCAAAGGTCAGTTACATAGCAAGGCAATGGAGTACTGGCTATCAAATAAGTTATTCATTGGTGAATCCTGAAGATTTTGACAGGATCTGCCAACAACCTAACTTCCATGTGAATGATTCTTAATTTACATACAGATTGTATTTTAACTTGTGCATTACTTTACTGTGTCAAAACACTGCTATCTTACATTTCTGGCAACATGTATGACAACTTTCATTTTAAAGGGAGTCTATTTGCTGAATGATCATCCCAAGTAAAGCAATCCTTTTAATAAAGGGGGCTAGTGGGGTGGTAGGGAAACATCTACAACATTCTACATACAGTAATAAGGTGCTGTAGTTTAGAGCCACTTGGTTTTGTTTTTCCAAGGAGCTATGAAAAAAATAGGATTTTTATAATGGGTACATGTTTTTGAGGTAGCATGAACCAAATGTGGGATGTCTTACATAGTAAAAGGGTTGATAAATTCACTTAAGATAAACAGTTATTCCTAGTTATATTGCCATTGGGGAAACTCCTAAACATTTTTTTTTATTCCTGAAGCACTATATTTTGGCTGAGACATGTTAACTTCTTCACCAACATCCTTACTCAGCCTGAAATCAGCTTGCCTTCCCTATGGTGAAGCTCAGTAGTCTTGCTGTTGCGGGGTGCTGGAGGAAGCACCTTACCAGAAACCTTGGTTGGATTACACTGGGCAAAAAATAAAAAAATAGAGGCATTTGTTTTATTTAATTATTGAAGGTAGGATTTTGAGCTAGTTGGCCCAACAATTCCTTCTGTTATAATTATTAAGCTACTGACTGCAGTCTACTACATATTGACGAACATACAGATGTCATATAAAATGCAATTTACTTGGCAGAAACACACATACACCATAACAACAGCAAAAATATAAACCTATTTTTATCATGCAGAGGGATTTGACCAAAATGTCAACCTGCCAGATAGCTACTCTCAGTATCTTATTCAAGGACTGCATCCAGATACTGAATATACAGTAACTATCAATCCAATCTTTGTGGACATTGAGGGACCTGTTGTTACTGCTAAAGCTACAACCCGTGAGTATAACTTTTCTTCAACTATTTCTGAATAGTTTTTTGTTACAAATTTAAATATAATAATGTGGTAATAAGAATTCATCTTTTAATCGTGTTTTACAACTTGCATATATTCTTTTGCTGACTATATTATTTTAGTGGCTTCAAGCTCTGTACAGAGTCTAAAAGCGAGTGCAGTGACCATTACTACAGGGCTAATTACATGGAATGCAGTACAAGGTGCTACAGGATATAGACTGGCATGGGGACCAACTCCAGGTAAGGCTTAAAATGATTTCTATATATATATATAAATATATATATATATATATATATATATATCTATATATTATATATAAAATTTTATATATATATAATAATATATAAATATTATATATATTATTAAAAAATATCAGAAATACACATAGAAGTATAAAGGGTATTGTAGGCTTCATGTGTCATTCACCTTTGAATAGACAGTTTTCATGGCATCTATATTGTATCATTTATTTTCTGAGAATTTTTCTGATCCTGTTTAGCTCGGGAGTCATCGTACGGATATAAGAAGCATATTGCAAGTCTATTGTACAGGTCTCTTACCTTCTATTTCCTTTGTTAAGCCATGTTTATATGTGTCTTATTCATAGTAGAGTCAATGCACTTCACAAAAGACTTGAGGGTGGACACAGTTTAATCTAAAAAAATACTTTGCAGTGTTAATTTTATAAGGGTGCATGTAATTTAGAAGCGTAGGTTGCTAAAGCCGCTCCCTCCTTACCCAGTTCTTATCTATTGTCCGAATTCATTTTGGGGTCTGATGGAATCTTATACAATATCTGTAATATATTTGGAGTTTTATATAGGTTCTGAATTTTTATGATGTGGTTTTGTTTGAATTCATTTGGGGATTAAGTCTATGGTCCGAATTAAAATTACAGTATTTCACAAAAGTGAGTACACTCCTCACATTTTTGGAATATATTGTATTATATCTTTTCATTGGTCAACACTGAAGATATGGCAGTTTGATACAATGTAAAGTCATCAGTGTACAGCTTCTATACTGTACATTTGGTGAGCCCTCAAAATAACTGAACCCACAGCCATCAATGTCTAAAATGCTGGCAACAAAAGTGAGTACACCCCTAAGTGAAAATGGATAAATTGTTTTAAAAAATCTACTGCCCTGCATTCAGTTGTGTCTCTCTAAGTGTAAGTTTGGGTGATGATTAGGCAGGAAACATAACCCCTTTAATTTTGTTTTTTATATCAAAAGGTTTATTGAGTTTTCTAATTATAACAATAACAGTGTAATGGGATATAATTAGTACAGTATGACAAATGTAATGATCAACATTGCAAATACAGAGTTCACAAAACAAAAACACAAACAAAAATGTAAGTCTGGTGATGTGAATAAATGAACAACAGATGATCCTGGACTGATGGACCAGTATAAGATGTGAGTGAACTCCGCAAACAGAGGGAGGTTAAAGAACATCCTGAAATACTTGAGAGACTTATCAATAGTGTCACCTCCATTTCAGTAAACGAAGGGGGGGGGGGTGGTAGGGAAGAGGGGTGGAAGGGTTTTCTCTCATCAAAATCAACCCCAACCCCATCCCCAGCAAGCCCACATATCTTCCCATGTAAAGGACAAATAGACGAGCACAAAAAGATTAAGGGCGACATATCCGAACAGTGGCGTATCCATGCCAGTTTTAGGCGCATTAAATCAGTGTAAAGTGCACCTGAAAGTCCAATACTTTCTAAAAACTGGCATCAGGTATACCTTGCATAGAAAACTTAATGCGCCTTAAAAGGCGCATTGTGCCGAAAAGGGCGCTTCACATCAAAAAAGGCACATTGCGCAACCCATGGCGCATAGCATATCATTGGTAGTATATGTAATGTGCCTCAATAGGTGCATTGCGTGACGGGGGCGCACAGTGCACCATATTTAGACACATTACAAAGTGTCGTGTCCGACGTATAATGTGCCTAGTTTTGGTGTACGACAGTTCATTTACAACAAGAATATGGCGTCAAAAGTGGTTTGGGTGCAAAATAGACCAAAAAAACTAGCGTTGGCGTGTTCGGACATGTCGCCCTAAGTGGTTAATGTCCGGAATTCCGGTGATGTTTGATATGTCACCCAAGGGGCCCAGGTGCGAATGAATTTAGCCAAGTCAGCTTCTGATTTTGCTACTAGCTCCTCCATTCGGTGAATGAAGGCCATCTCCTCTATCCAATCTTCCATAGACGGAGGAGAGGCTGTCTTCCATCTACGAGGGACAATGGTCTTTGTCGTTTGGAGCAAATGACTAGCAAGGGATCTTTTGTATGCCAGACGAGGGAGAGGGAACATGAACAGGAGCGTAGCCTCAGGAGTATCGGGGACAATGCTACCCATACAGTCCCGAATCGAGGTAAGCACCACTGTCCAAAAAGGCCTAATAGATGTACATCCCCACCATATGTGGAACATGGTACCAGCCTTGGATCCACAACACCAGCAAGAATCCGAAACAGTGGGCCACCATTTATGCAACAGATATGGCACTCTATACCATCTGGACAAGATTTTGAAACTGGCTTCTTGGGCTTTACAGGCCATAACGGCTTTGTGAGTTAAGTAGAAGCATTTATGCCATTGCTCATCTGTAAAAGTCCTATTCAGTTCCCTCTCCCAAGACCGACAGTAAGATGGAAGAGAGTCATCACTAAGGTTTATGAGTGATTCATAGAGAATAGAGATTAAATGCCGTGGGGGAGTCTTGCTAGAGCATATTCGCTCAAAGGGTGTCATGGCCCGTTGTAAATTAAGTTTGGAAGATATGGACGAAAAGAAATGTGTGAGCTGGACATATTCAAAAAAGAACCGTTTCGGCATCTGGGGGAGTTCACCTACTATGTCAGATAGGGAGTGCAGGCACATATTGTAAGGGCATGTGCTAGAAGAGGACGGGTCTTAGAGAACCCCAGGAAAAGGTTCGAAGAGGACCCTGGGGGAAAGAGAGGATGTCTGTGACTGGGTAAGAGGGCTAGAAAGATCTAAAAGAGATTCCAGGGATAACCCCTTGAATTTAACATTGGTGTCTGCTCTAGAGTCTGTCTTTATTTTTGGGGTCTGGTTGCAGTTTTGAATTAATTTTGTGGTCTGATATGGGATCTAAATTAGTTTTGGTATCTAGCCTGTGGTCTGAATTCATTTAAGTATTTAGTCCAAGGTCTTCATCAATTTTGTGGTCTGAATGAATTTTGGTGGTTAGTCATTGATATGGATTCTTTTTTTAGTTTCAGTCTCTAGGGTCTGAAACTTTGCGGTGTTGTAAAGGGTTTTGATTAATTTTATTGTCGGGACTAATGTTGTGGTCTTGAACTTATTAAAAAATAATGAAGCCCATTACTTTCTAGTCACACCTCTGTTTTCATTTCTTTCTGCATTCTCAAACACTGTTATTTTTGTAATATAATATTTAGGGGCACTTGACTGCATTGTCAATATTAATGGACTAATGATAGCATCAGTATTGGTGGTAGCAACAAGAGAGCAGTTTTAAATGGTAAGGTGAGGGGCGTAACTCCCGGGGGTAGCAGGGGGAGCAGTTGCTCCGGGCCCCGTGCAGTTAAGGGAGCCCGCGCCCCGGGGCAGCTGCTACCGCGTCTGCTACCCCGGTAATGCTGCTCCTGGGCCCACCGGCAGTGAACTTAACAGTTCACTGCAGGGAGCTGAGGGGCCCGGCGCATACTGCCTCTGAATGCCCGGGCCCTCCGGCCCGAGCGTTCAGAGGCAGCGCTTCCATGGAGATAGCAGAACGGAGCGCCGATCACTCTGCTCTGCTACTTCACCCTGCAGGCCCTCTGTGATCACGTGGGCGCGCACGGTGATGTCACATCACCGCGCCACCCGCACTGAGCACAGAGGCTGCAGAGAGGCTGCAGCGCAGTGCATCGGGGGAGCGTGGACCGAGGTGAGTAAACTATTTCTTATTTTACTTGCCCCTAAGCCTACCTGTATACCCCCTAAGCCGCCTATATACCCCCTAAGCCACCTATATACCCCTACGCCTTCCCCAAGCCGCCTGTATACCAGCCTATAAAGCCGGCCGTATACCCCCTAAGCCATCGCCTGTATACCCCTAAGCGGGCTGTATACCTCTAACCCCTTAACCCCTAAGCTGCCTGTATACCCCTAAGCCGCTGTATACCCCTAAGCCGGCTGTATACCTCCTAAGCCTGCCGTATACTCCTAAGCCTGCCGTATACCCACCTAAGCCTGCCTTTATAGTCCCCTAGCTTGCCTTTATAGCCCCCTAGCTTGCCTGTATAGCCCCCTAGCCTGCCTGCATAGCCCCCTAGCCTGCCTGCATAGCCCCCTAAAGGCTGCCTATATAGCTCTAAGTCTGCCTGCCTGAATATCCCTATAGCTACCGTGAAGCCTGTCTGCCTATATAGCCCCCTAAAGCTTGCCTACCTATATGGCCCCTATAGCCCACCTAACCCCTGTCTACCTGTATTGCTCCCTATAGCTACCTAAACCCTGCCTGCCTATATGGGGACTCTATTTCCTACCTCAACCTTGCCTATTTGGGACCCCATATATCCTATCTAAACCCTGCCTGCCTAAATGGACCCCATATAGCCAGGGGGGCAGGTGCTGTAAAAGTTAGGATTCTAAGATATTTGTGTCAAAATCTGCAGGGACAAGTGGTCGGGAGATGTCATCATGATGGCGGACTGGACCAGATGTAGAACAAAAGGGAAAGTCAACGACTCGTCTGAGAGACGTCACCTGTGAGTCACAAGATGTAACTGCACTGTAATCACTTATATGTCTACAGAGCCTGTGTACACTGGTATATACCACTATATGGTCAGTGTATGGAGTTAAAATACAGTCTGCAGAGTCTGTGCACGCTGGTGACTACCACGATATGGTCACTGTATGGAGGTAATATACAGTCTGCAGAGCCTGTGTACACTAGAATATACCACTATATGGTCACGATATGGCGGTACTATTGGTCTTTGTGTACTGATCAGTAATAGTGTAGGGGTATTATTCAGTCACTACGTGTAATTTGTGGTCATGTTCTGGCGGTATAATCCAGTCCATATGTATTAGTGTTATTGGTAATGTTGGTTTTGGTATAGTGGATTTGTTTGGTAGCAATATAATAGTGATATGTAGGGTGAGGTATCTACCCCTTATAATATAGATAATATAAGGGGTAGGGGGCCCCATCCAAAAGTTTGCTTTGGGGCCCTGGCTTCTGTAATTACGCCCCTGGGTAAGGGGTGTATGTTTCTACAGACAGTAGCTATGAGCTTTATAAAAAGAGCTTAGAAAGCAAGTTCTTCATTTATCAGAAGTCATTATGATGGTTTAGGTTCAATGGAGAAGGAAAGAAGAGTGCTATCTGTGAGTAGCTGAATGTAATTGTTATTTTGCCTGTAACTGTGTCTGATCAGTACTGCATTATTTTATATATTCTACAACCTGTTAATACTCTACAAATTAACCTTGTAAAAATGGCATGTCACCACTATATGGTCACTTAATGCTGGTATTATTGATTATATTGGTGTTTTCATATTAGATGCATACAATTACACCAGTCTTTAGAAATCTGTGTACCCCTAATTCCTACTGTGCACTTCAGTTTCATACTCACATACTCACAGCTATATACAGTATATAAATAACCATTCAAAAGTACAATACTGGAGGGGTGAAAAAAGTATGGAACTCATTCTTGCAATTGAAGATTTGTTCACCCTCAGTGTAGGTCCAAAAGACAATTTGTCATCAGGGCGTCCAGTAACTGAAACAATTTACTAAATAGAGGGTAGAAAGGTCTTGTAAAAAAAATTCTAAGTCTTTGCAGGGCTAACGCCGCAAAAAGGACGACCCCATAGACTTGATCCTTACCTCACCCTACTACTCACCCTATACTCATCTGCTCATTTGTGGTAGTGATCTTTAATTATCTGTATGAAATTCCATATTCATTACTTGACAGTAGCAGTTATTTTGTTTAAAGGTAATGTGGTACCAGAAAATTACCTATTGTTTAACTCATGTTATGTTAAACACATTTTCTAAGAATGTTTTGTAATTATTTTTCATTTCCATATTACTATTAATATTTTTAAACAATCCTGAAGTCCTGCTGTTTTCATTTTCATCACTAAAGGCGACATGTGTGATCTAGGTGCATATAAGCCAGTTCTAAATAGTTTTAAAGCAGTGTAGAATGCACCAGAATTTATGTACTTTCTAGTTCTAACGACAACTTACGCTCCGGCAAACCACTTTTAACCCCTTCACGACCTTGGGCGTATGCATACGTCCAGGTCGTTTGGGGGTTCACGCCCCTGGACGTATGGATACGTCCTGAGGATTGCGCAAACTCTAAAGCAGAGTTTGTGCGATCGGCGCGGGGTGTCAGCTGTATATTACAGCTGACATCCCGCAGCGTCGGCCCCGACACGCAATCACTCCGGGGGTGGGGGGGGGCGTTAACCCCTTAATTATTGCGACCATCGGGTCGCTATAACTAAGGAAGACGCAGGAGGAGATCGCTCCTCCTGCGTCTCTGTCAGCGGCAGCAGCTGCACAGATTGCGCGATCCGTGCAGCTCCTGCCTTCTGACAGACAGCCTGGAGGGCATAGAATAGCTTCCGGGTTGTCTGTGACGTCATGATGCCCGGCAGTGCCCTGTGGGCATGTCCCGGCATCGTGACTGACAGTTGTCATAGGAACCAGTGCACAGCAACAAGCTGTGCATTGATTCCTATTGAATGAGAGATCTTTAGATCTCTCATTCAAATCCCCTGTGGGGAAAAGTAAAAAAAAAAATGTGAAAAAGTAAAAAAAAGTAAAAAAGTGAAAAACATGTAAAACACAAACATGAAAAATAAAATAAAAACATGTACACCGCCCTTTTCCCCTTCACAAACGGCAATCGCCCCAAAAAAGATCAAAAATAAATAAAGTACCCATATTTGGTATTGCCGTGTGCATAACAACCTGCCCTATAAATCTGTCATGTTAATTTACCCGTATGGTGAACGCCGTAAAAAAAAAAAAAAAAACAATCACAGAATTAAGATTTTTGTTCATCCTGCAGCACATAAAATGGAATAAAAGTGATCAAAAACATCAACGTTGTACCAATTAAAACGTAAGTTCATCCCACAAAAAAAAAAGTCCTTAAACGTCTCTGTATACGGAAAAATAAAAAAAGTTATGGCTCTCAGAAGACAACGATGCATAAATATTCTTTTACACACTAAAAACACTTTTTTTTTTTTTTAAAGTGCTTCAACATAAAAAAACTATATAAATTGGGTATCGCCATAATCGTATCGACCCACAGAGTAAAGCTAACTTATTATGGATACTGCACAGTGAGCGCTGTTAAAAATAAAATAAAAAACACTACTAGGATTGCAGTATTTTCTTCATTCTGCCTTCCAAAAAACGGATTTAAAACTGATCAAAAAGTCTTGTCCCCCCCAAAAATGATACCAATAAAAACATCAACTCATCCCACAAAAAACAAGCCTGTATACAGCTCCATACACAGAAAAATAAAAAAGTTATGGCTCTCAGACTATGCGATGCAATAATTTGTTTGAATAAAAGTGTTTTTATTGTGTAAAAGCAGTAAAAAATAAAAAAATATACAAATTTGGTATTGCTGTAATCATATTGACCTGCTGAGTAAAGCTACCATGTCCTATCTTACGTAGAGTGACCGCTATAAAAAATAAAAATAAAAAACACTACCAGGATTGCTGCATTTTGTTCAAAACGCCTCACAAAAACCTTAATAAAAAGTGAACAAAGTGTTGTATGCACCCCATAATGGTACCAATAAAAGCATCAATTCACCCTGCAAAAGCAAGGCCCTACACAGCTCTGCACACAGCAAAAGTTATGACTGTCAGAATAGGACAACATAAAAACGCAATTTTTATAGACCTATTTCTATTGTGTAAAAGTAATAAAACATAAAAAACTATATAAAATCTATACCATTGCAATCGTACCGACCCCCATAGTAAAGTTATCACATCATTTACACTGCGCGGCGAATGCTGTAAAATTGAAGCCCAAAAAACAATGGTGGAACTGCGTTCCCCCCCCCCCCCCATTTTCATGGCCCAATGCTAAAAAAAATGATGGAACACCAGTGCACCCAAAATGCCCAATACACCCCTAGATGAGATCCATGAGGGGTGTTGAATCTAAAATGGGGTGACTCTTGGAAGGTTTCACCTGTTCTGGTACTTTAGGGGGCTGTGCAAATTCAACAAGGCCCCACCACAATCTGCGTTCCAAAAGCCAAATAGCGCTCCCTCCCTTGTACGCCCTGCCATGCGCCCAAACAGCAGTTTACACCCACATGTAGGGTATTGCCGAACTTGGAAGAAATTGCTTAACAAAGTTTTGGGGTTCTTTTTTCCAGGATTCCTTGTAAATATGAAACATTTAAGCTAAAATTGCAGATTATTGGAAAAAAATATTTTTTTATTTTCACAGCCTAATGCTAAAAAAAAAATGTGTGAATCACCTGTGGGGTCGATATACTCACTACACACCTGTATATATAACTTAAGGGGTGTAATTTCCAATATGGGGTCTTTTTAGGGTTGTTTATTAAGTTTTAGCACCTTAGGGCCTCTTCAAACCTGAAATGGCGCCTAAATAAAATTGCATTGAAAATGAGACCCCAGAGTCCCGTAGGTGTTCCTCCTATTCTGGGGCTTATGGGTGAGCCAAATAATGCACTAGGGCCACATATGGGATATTTCTTTTAAAATGTCTTTATTAAGTAATACAAAGTTCAGGACATTTTCAACGCATGAAATACAATTCGCAGATTATTAAAAAGTTCAAATATTGATATGTTATAGCCTTATCATTCTGTATTACCAATTTTCTATTTTATATAAGATAACACAATAAAGAAAACGAAAATAGTATAAAAGAACATATGCATATTAGAACATATGGGATATTTCTAAAAACGGCAGACCTGGGGGAAATGATATTACATTGCATTTACCTGGTCACATTTACCGTATTCCAGTGAATAATGGATAAATATTGAAAATCTGCAAAATAGTGAAATTTTGAAATTTCACCTCCACTTTGCTTTAATTTCTGTGAAATACCTAAAGGGTTAACAAACTTCCTAAACACTGTTGTAAATACTTTAAGGGGTCTAGTTTCTTAGAAGGCGTCATTTATGGGGGTATCTAACATGCAGGCCCCTCAAAGTGACGTCAGAACTGGACTGGTCCCTAAAAAAATGTATATTGCAAATGTTCTTGAAAATGTGAGAAATTACTACTAAATTTCTAAGCCCTCTAATGTCATAAAAAAAAGGACATTTAAAAAATGATGCCAACCTATAGTGGACATATGGTAGATGCTAGTTATAAACTATTTTGTGGTGAATAATTATCTGTCTTGTACGCAGAAATTTTGGAACTTTCAAAGTCACAGATTTTTCCAATTTTTCATGAAATTTTGTTATTTTTCACAAAAAACAAGGCTTGTATGGATAAAATTTTCTTACTAACTTAAAGCACAATGTTTCACGAGAAAACAATCTCAGAATCACATGGATAGATAAAAGTGTCACAAAGTTATTCTCTCATAAAGTGACTCATGTCAGATTTCAAAAATAGGGCTGTGTCAGGAAGGCCAAAACTGGCTGGGTCCTTAAGGGGTTAACTTGATCTGCCTGTTCCAGCAGTAATGCGCCTAGTTTTATCATCCTACAGTCATGTGCAGAATCATACGGTTGTGGTACAACATGCCCCCAGAACGCCCCCACATCTAAGGCACATTACAAAGTGCCGCAGGCGCTGCAAAATGCGCCTAATTTTGGAGTGTGCCTGCTCAACATCGAGAGAACAGGGATGCAGCAGTTTTTGGGCTGAAAGCAGAGCCGTCTTAACAGAATTATGGGCTCCTGGGCAGAGCACTGCAGTGAAACCTGCCCACATATATGACATCACACTAGGTCATGCCTCTAACCACCCCCAAGCACACCCATATTTTCACTCCACTTATGTCTGGAAACCGGCAGCCTGCAGCCTACAAGACTGATTGGCAGGGCACGGAGCCTTTGGCTCCCTTCACCACTATGGTGTTTAACTGTTTGCACATCCTAAAAACACACAGTTAAATAAGCAAAGCCAACCAAGGAATCCAGGGTATGTTTCTTGTATTCCTGTGACATACATACACAACTAGGGGCCCCTATACTTGTGGGCTCCCGGGCAACTGCCTAGTGTGCCCAATGGAAAAGATGGCCCTGGCTGAAAGGACACCAGAATACTGGTGCAGCTCAGTACAAGCATGTCGCCCTAAGCCTTTTAATAGTCTGACACTTCCGTTCTGTAAAGAAAATGTTTCAGTGGTCTCCTCACTATCAGCACAGGTTACACTGAAAGGTGACACCAATGTGTATAGATAACACAGGATCCACCATCCACAATAGGAGATAGTTAAAGACCACCCCTCCCCTGACCACCCTACACACTGACTTCTTTCCCTTTAATGTAGAAATCTCACATGAAGCTCCCCAATGTGTTATCCTTGGTAACATCAGACTTCTGCTATTCAAAAAAAAAATTCTTCAGATTGCAGTCGACTACCAGCTGAATAGTCGGGCAGATATTTGTGTTACAACATATTTCCTGTTGGCAGCCTCTTGGAATAGGGGATTTGTCCAATGACTGTCTAATAATCTAGAACAGAATTGTGGCTCCTTTATTTTTTTCCCTGTACAATGATGCCTGGCCACCCAGAGTCCAGAGGGACTGCCGCACAACTCTATTCAAGTGGATGGGGCTGCCTGGATCACTGTACTGGATAAAGGGAAGGGCTACAACACTTAAGGGCTTTGGCAGCTTTGGGGGACATGTCTGAAAACTTTCTTGGTCTAATACTTTTCTTGTTGCCCATAGCAACCAATCAGCGTTCTCCTTTCATTTCATATAGAGCTCTGAAAAAATGAAAGGCGCGCTCTGATTGGTTGCTATGGGCAGTTTTCAGACATGTCCCCCTTCGTTCTAACAATCTCAAAGTTCAAACCCCCACCGATCATAATGTAACTGCATTAAAAACACAGATTGATCATAGCAGATGTACTACTGCCATTAGATTAGTCTCCTGGTGTCATTGTGTTAAACAAGAGCATGTATATCAATGCAAATCATTTCCACCGACACGTACAAACAACATGCTCTGTAAAAACGACTGAAAAAATGTTAGTCACAGCTCATACAATTCCTATAAGAAATGTGTTCACTATTGTGCTCAATATTCCCCACTTAGGCCATGTTCACAAGGCTTAAAATGTGCTGTATTTCGGACCGTAATTACGTGCCGAAGTGCGCAAATTATGGGCTGAAAACGGCCCAGTCATTACGGTAATCCACAGTTCTCATAGAGAACTATGGATTACGTCTCCTCTACCTGCTCGGCGAATCCGCCGGGCGGGGAGATAATTGACATATGAATTACCAGCGGCGTATACGCGCCGCTGGTAATGCAAGTCAATGGGCCAGCGAAGTGCTGGCCCTCCGCTCACTCCCCCGCTCTCGCCCCGCCCACGTCCACACGGCGTATTTGCGGGTGTAATTACGTCCCGGAGTTAAGCCGTGTGAAAATGGCCTAAAGGCCACATGTATGAAAACTGTCTAGGTCTAAAACTCACTTTATTGCCCATAGCAACCAATTAGAGCGCCTCTTTCATTTCAGATAGTGCTCTGGAAAAATGAGGGGAGCTCTGGTTAGTTGCTATGGGCATCAAAGTGAGATTTAGAGCTAGACAGTTTTCATACATGTGGCCCTTATAACTGTGCACTTTGTAGGTAAGGCGCACACTGCACTGAAAAGACCCACACCTTTTGTCAGCAGGTTTTTTTTGATGTGTATTAAATTCCATATAATTCTGCAATGATTAAGCTTTATTTATTAACAACTGTAGAATGTCTATAAATGTTCAGATAATATTTAAGAATTTGATTTATTTACCATCTACAACTGAACTCTTTTCTTTCACCTCAAAGAATTTATTGGAAAAGATCGCCCACGACAACTTGCACTGAATAGCACCATGACTTCTTTTGAGCTGAAAAATCTTGTACACAACACAGAGTATGTGATCGCTTTATATGTGCTCTTTGGTTCTGCGGTTGGACCAGGAATCTCTACAACTCTCCGAACCTGTAAGTATTAAATGGATTAATTTTATAGTAACTTGCAATATTATAGTATAGATATTTTTGTCATGTATGTTTTCTTGCTTTTAAATATAAATGAAGTTCGAGAGAAACCAAATCTACCCCTTATAAGTCAACATTTGCTAGTATTTATTTGACAAAAGATCCAACATAGGTGTCATGGCAACATTATGAACAGAAGACATGATGTTAATGGACACATAGGGCGACACATATTAATTTTGTCGCCCAGACGTCAATTTTACTGTGCACATTAGTAGCGTAGAATGCGCCTGAATAATGTATGAACCTGTTCTACTACGTGTCATAGATTAGGCGCTTTATAGCTCCAAAATGAAAATTCAGACTCAGGTAAACCACTTTTAACTTGGTCTGGCTATTCCAGGAGTAATGCTCCCAGTTTTACCGTCCTACAGTCCTAAGTGTGTAGGATCATACGGTTGTGGTGCGACACACTTCCAGAACGCCCCCACATCTTAGGCGCATTACAAAATGCTGCGGGCGCTGCATAACGCGCCTAATTTTGGAGTGTGCCTGCTCACACATCTAGAGAACAGGGTTGTGTCAGTTTTTGGGCTGAAAGGACACCAGAATACTGGCACAGCCCTGTACGTACATGTTGCTCATAGTCTCAAACCCGCTTATTGTACATATAAATTAAGTGAACTAAATGATATTACAAATATAAAACAGAAAAAAAATATTTTATATTTTTAAATTTCTAAAGCATTATTGGACTGGTTTAAGTGTATATACATTACTGTATAGTTTATGAGTGCAATATTTTTAAAATTTTATTTATATTACCAGTAATTTTAATTTCATTTTAAAAAGGTTTCGAAATGTAGGGCATCCAGCGATCTGCTCAGTTGTGTAACCTAGCAGCAAAGTGGCAACAGTCACTGCTCTTTAGCTCTTTCTCACTCACTGATTTTATTATTTTTTACCTCCACCTACCAAGAACAATAACTTTTTATTATTCCATCAACATAGTTGTATAGAGGCTGTTTTTTGTGGGTTGAATTTTATTTTTTAATGGACCACATACTGTACTGGAGAACTAACAACAACGATTTGTGTTGTAGAATGGGAAAAACTGCAATTGCACCATTTTTGGGGATTTCAGTTTTATGGAGTTCAACATGTAGTCTGTTTTGAGCCAGTTTTGGCAATACCAAATTTAAATAGTTTTTATTATGTTTTACTGCTTTAAAAAATAGCTTTGCATTGTCATTTTCTGAGACAACTTTTATTTTTCCATTTTAAGGGCTTTGTGTAGTTTTTTTGGTACTATTTTTAGCTACATACTACTTTTGATCACTTTTTATTTTAAGTTCTTGGAGGGAGGTGACCAAACGTTTTTATTTTTTATGCAAAATGGTGAAAGAGGGGTGTTTTTAACTTCTTTTGTTTTAAAATCTCCTGTAGATGTTTAAAACTAATAGCTGGCACCCACTGTATATGGAGTAAGCTCAGCTCCAGAGTCTGCTCCATACATCATGCTCAACATTATAACGTACTAGTATATTTATGTCATATGTCACAAAGGGTCAAGGAAAGATATGAAAACTATTTAGCTTTGTTTATGTTTACATGTGAAAGCAAGAATCATTATAAGCCCCACATGAGAAATCCCCTGTATGTGTCAGAATTGCTGAAATGGTGAAGAAAAACAACTGATAAAAAAGTAATAAACTGTCACTTAGAATATGTTCACACAGCGTAATTGCAGGGCATATTTCTGCAAGTAATTGCGCTGCAATAAGCCCGAAATGCATCCCGCAATTATGATAATTTTTAGCATTTCGTGGGGGATGATAGAAGTCAATGGAGCGCGCCCCACGCTTTAGAAGTACGCGCTGACCAGCATGTACTTCTAAAACACCCGGCTAATTGCGGCGCGTACAATACGCGCTGCAATACGGGGTGTCAACATACCCTTAAAGTAGAAAGGTTGGGTGTTTATTAGGAAAACATCCAATGATGTCATAGACTTTCCAACGGCTATTTATATTCTTAAAACACTGCCTGTTTCTTACCTTGTTTTAGTCTAAAGATGAATACCAATTGCCACTGTTAAATGGTCTTAGGTTACTAGGGATGTATTATAACTAAAGTGTGACACAGTGCAATTTGACAATAACATTAAACTTTGGTATTGGGCAGCACCTCTTGGATATGTGTCTAACTTCAAGGTAACTGGATACACCAGCACTTCCATTTCTCTGGCCTGGAGTTCCACCACTGGAGCCACTGAATATAAAGTGTCCTGGAACCCTGCAACATCAGGTTACTTTGCTTTAATAAGTACAAACATTATTAATATTATTATTATTATTATTATTATTATTATTATTATTATTATTATTATCATCAGTCTTTACTCTATAAATATTATTGATTTGCAACTGCTATTTTATTCCAATATTGTAATTAATGAAGTAACATTTATTTTAATATTTCATATTCAGATGTGGTATGATTATAAACCATGCTGTGATTATAGGATACACAATTTAATTGTGTAAATATATTCAGGAAATGTATTTCTAAGCAAACCTTTTTATTATCATAACAGACACACCTAAAAGTCAGTATCTAGCTCCCAATATCCGGTCATACCATATTACAAATTTGCAGCCAAACACCAGGTACATTGTGAATGTTCAAGCAGTTTACAGCAACACTGAAGGTCCACCAGCCACTTTGACTCAAAATACAGGTAAGCCCCAGGTAAACTATAAAAGTTGGCTCAAACAATATGTTAATTTTTTTTAACTATCCTGTTTAATGTCATAGTTTTTGGATCTTCTGGAGTACATGCCACGGTCATATTTGGAACTGTGATACCCTCACTTTGAAATAGAAGGAAGCATAATAAAAATTTTTTGATGAAATGTACTTGTGTGCACTGTTACTGTATAATAAAAATATGCAACATATCAAAATATACCGTATCTGAGATTTAACAGTTCTAAAAGTCACATCAAAATATGGCAAATTTTACACTTGATTACCCTTAATATGTTGTATATATGATTTAATTGTTAAATAAGCCTTATTATGTACTAAAATATATTTCTTTATCGTTAATAAAATTTCAAAATATTATATATCATCTAATTTTCTACCCAATGTCTACTGCAATGGTTACTTGCCAGCACTTTCCCCATATGTATACAAGGTTTTCCATTCCCTTTGCTGCTTTACGTAGTCATGATAGAGAATCTAGAAGTAGCTCTTTGCAACAACATAAATATTAAAAAGAGGTTGTCCCATCAGAGTCAACTCAGAAATTTGGAGGTATAAACTTTGAGATTGTACTGCTCAGTTCAACACTGAAGTACTGTTCAAATTCCTTTCATGTGGATGATGTATGCAAAGCGGCAACATTATCAACATCTCAATATAAATAGATATATCAACCTTATCAAGTGTGGGCACTAAGCCATGTAGTCAACAGCTACCTCCAAGCCGATCCAATGCGTCCTCTCAAAATAAGCAAACATGGCCATTTCTTGTATTGCAAATAAAACATGTATTCATAAGCACCTTGATGAAGAAGTTTGCTTTTGAAACGTCGTGAGACTGCACTAGAATGCAGGCAGCTGATTTCCCTCATGTGTCTACTTTGGACTCCATGGACTTGTACCGTATGTAACCTCACAAGGGGATGAACGTGTGATTGCACTATTTGGACCATAGAAATGGCACAATAATGGTGAATGTCCTTCATGACTTTGTATAATGTCTATAGTGAGCAACTGATGAATACATATTTTATTTGCAATACAAGAAATGACCATGTTTGTTTAATTTGAGAGAAAACAATATCAATGTGTCATTTGCAAACAAGAATAATGGGGTTGAAACTTCAGCCTCTTTAACTCCTCTAAAGGGGTTGTCAACAAGCCAGAATGGGGAACACCCTTTAAGAATATGAGCTACTTATCTGAATGACCACAATGTAAACTACATCCTGCAGGGACAACTGCAATTAGAATGTCTAAAAAACAGCATCTGAAATCAGTTTTCATTATTCATTTATGCTTGCACTTGCAGACTCCAATCCTGTTCAGCTTCTTCCTGTTAAAGACTTGCAGATTATTGATACTGGAGTCAACACCCTTAAACTATCCTGGAAGAAAACACCTGGAATAACTCACTACAAAATGTCATGGGTGCCATTTGACGGTGAGATATTATATAATACAGGGTGATTTAAAAAACATATAACTGTGAGAACATAATCCAAATGTATTAAAGACATACTATATACCCAAGTTTTATCTGTACACTACAAATGTCCAAAATGATCTTCACTGGTGACATGGCAAAGGTCTAGGTAGTAGTCAAGACACACGGCAACATATCCTTGAATCTCGACTTGGATATTGATACGTTGTCTCAGGTCCTACAAATCCTGTGGCTGGAAGGAGGAACTGATTTAGCCCCACAAGAGTTGGCAATTGTGGAGGCCATTGCAACATTAGTACACCATTGTTTCCAGTGCAACTGATCCAACAATCTGACAGAGTTTCATTTAGGTATTCATGAACATCCAAACAGAAATGTGGAGGAAAAGCACTATCATGCTAGTAGACTATGTTTGTTAAATCTTCTTTACCTGTGGCACAAGCCACTCCTTTAACATGTACAGTTAGAAGTGGCCACTGCCAGTATCCTCAGCAGAAAAGAAGGGACAATAGATTTAGCTTCTAAGAGTAAGTCCATCATGGGCTTGATAAGGGCACATGGTTTTTCTGAACCACAGATTCTAACATTGTGGTGGCATTTGCGCTGAGGTGAAAAGTGGCCTCATCGCTAAACACCAGCCTGTCATTGAATTTGTCCTCCTTCAATTGGCCCTGCCGGTCAATGCAACACTCACAGTGTTTGTCATCTGGTTTCAGCTCCTGCAGATGTAATCTGTATGGCTTATAATGCAATGTTTTCATGAAATAAGCCATACTGTTGTTTGTGGCACCAGTAGTTTCATACTAGTCACCCTAGTCGACACTCTAGGACACAGGTGTCAAACTGCCGGCCCTCCAGCTGTTGGGAAACTACAACTCCCATCATGCATTTGTATAATCTATAACAGTGGGCATGATGGGAGTTGTAGTTTCCCAACAGCTGGAGGGCCAGCAGTTTGACACCCCTGCAGGACTACCCTCGTTGATGGCTTTGCTGTACTGTCACAACAGGTTAGGTAGATGGTTTTGCACTCCATTGTATAAGTTAGCTGCTTGGTGGAGGGATAACCAGCCACAATTTAACACTATAGAAAACCATGGAACTTCAATAATGCGTTTTTGGGAAGTAGATTACAGTGCAATTCTCCAATGGCTATATGCGTCTCAAAATTATAGGAATTTTAGTCTGGAAATTTTTAGAACTGTGATGCATGTGTAGCCATTAGAGAATTGCACTGTAAACTATTTCCTGGACGTAAATAAAGAGTTTTGCATGTTTGCAAGACAAATTATTGAAGTGCTGTGGTTTTCCATAGTCTATTGTCACAGCAAACCCCGTTCTTGCAAATTCCAACAAGCAAAAAGCTTTTTCTTGTTTAATTGTCGTCATCTTGTGTCATACTGTGCAAACACATTTTAAGTTTGACTTTTGATAATAAAAACTGTGCTGTGATTAGTTGCCAGGAACAATAATCCAGTTTTGCTTTAAGTTTCCATCATTGGCCATTAAGTATGGTTTTAACTACAGCCCTTAACTTTTGCACCCTTCTTTTTAAATCACCCTATTTATACTGTACATATGTCATGCATTAAAGCTAAGTTATCACAGAATTTTTAATGTACACTATAGTAGCATCTTAAAGGAATTTTCTAATCATGCATTTTTACAGAGCCACAGCCAGCTTTAGACTCACACTTTCTGGTCAGGCTTTGGGTGGGTCTATCGCAGTTATTGACATGTCAGTTCTGCTATTCCCAGCTATTCCTTTTACGAGATGAATGTTGAAGATTTAGAAACTGTAGTGCACAAAGCTATTGAGCTCTAAGGTTTAAAACTTGTTATACCTTAAGTAAATCTATCAACAAACCCTAACTCTAAAATGTACCTTTTATTAATATACTATTAAAATATACAAAATAATTCACTCAAAAACAACTAAAGTACCTATATAAATCTAAATTTTCTATCCTTACTAATCCTAACACAACCTAACAATGGCCGGGTCATCGTCCTAAAAAAGAACGGCCCCACCCCGGAGGCTAACCCTACAAAACCTAACTATCCCATTACCATATACAAAATACCTATGGTCACTTAACTAGGATATACTTTTATAACATGAAAATAAATGTTATGTTATGTACACATAGGCATAATCACTAGGAAAGAGTTGTGTAAATCAATAGATAAGACTGCCCTTTTAATTATAATCTCATGTAATCACATAAACAGTCTTACTGTCCCTCTCACATAGGGATCGGGGTAACGACCGCATTAACAGTCCTGCCTCACCCTGTAAATAAGGGATTGAAATAGATAACCCAAAACCCATATTTTTTTTTTAATACACCTATCCAATGATTGAAAAGGATCTTCTCTGTCCCGACGCGTTTCCCCCCCTAATAGATGTCCGGGGGTTCAACAGGGGAACTTTACAGACATTGGATGCCGATACTTCTCATAGTTGTTCACTAATGTATGATAAGGGCAACACCAGTATACCCCTACTCCAAACTTAAATAGACAGAATAGGGGGAGCACACTTACCCACATGGTTATGGGGGGTCTAATGATTCCTATAGCGCATGCGCGGGTGAGCACACTTCACTGTGCTCACCTGGCGAGAATTTCTCTCCATTGCGCATGCGAAAGTTGCCGCGCGTCACTACCTGTCAACCTCGTCACGGCCAGTTATCCATGGTCATCGCGCCTGCGGAGCGTCCTCCTTTGTATCTAGAGACCGCTCTGTATGGGATCTAATACAGCCGCCTTGCCCGCTCGTCACTACCGTCATTTGCATCACGGCCAGCTACCCAGGGGTCACCGCGCCTGCGCGAGCGGCTCCTTTGTATCCTAAGACCGCTCTGTGTAAGGTCTCATAAAAACGCGCCTGCGCCAGTAAGTCTTGTTTGTCGCAGTCGTGCTTGCCACCATGTGATGCCAGACAATTACACATGATGGATGCTGAGACTTCAGGCATACAAAAAAATACCTTCCCTTCTTTCTAATATATGACTGCCCCTAACCATTCAATGATCTTTAAATATACCTCGGAACACCACAATTTTGTATAATTCTACATGTAGCCCGTCTTATAAACTTGGCGCATATACATGACATTATGTTCTTTGATAATCAAAAATTCAAAGTTGCTTAAGCATGCATGGTAAGAACCTCTGTATTTATGGCTCCTATTCTCAAATAAACCAATACAGAAAATCATAACTTGTCTAATGTAAAAATCAAAGTGTGCCTAGACATCACACTGTTAAATCTTAAATGTAAAAACCTCCTATATAGCTTTGGATTTCACTGAGTCAAATATCCCCAGAGCTGCCAAGAAAAAAATAGAAAGGGCCCCTATACAAAGAAAAGCAATATAAATAGTCAGATATAAAGGGGGTATTGGCTATTTCGCCAAAGTCACACATCCTATCCAAAATTGGAAGTATACAATTGAGTCCTGTAGAAAGTTTAGATAAAACAACCAAAATATAAAATTTCATTTAAGCCTTTTGGTTTCAAAGATTTTAGCCTGTATGTCCACCCGTTTCTTTACCACAATAACCTTTTTTCTACATCCCCTTTTCCTGGAGTTGTGTTGATCTTTTCTATACACACAAATGTCAGGTTAGATGGAAACCTTCATGCTCAAGCCAGATATGATTTTAAAAGTGGGGTTTTCTCTTTCTATGTTTAATGTCTCCGAAAGTTCTCCTATGCGTACCTTAATCGGTTTTTATGGTCTTTCCCACATACTGTTTGCCACAGCTGCAGTTGCAGAGATAGACTAACCCCCTGAGTTCGACAATTCAGGGAAATCTCTTATTTCATAGACCTTTCCTGTCACACTACTCTCAAATCTCTTGGTTTGACAATAAATTTACAGTAAACACAGTTTCCACATCTGAACATGCCTACAGGCCTTCGTTCTAGCCATGTTCTCTTTAGAGGTTTGGTTTCGAAATGGCTTCGAACAGTCTATCCTTCAGGGATCTACCCCTTCTATAGGTTACTTGTGGTCTTTCCGGTAGGCAGTCAATCAAATAACTGTCTGAATTTTAAGACAGCCCGTGTTACGTAGTATCTTCATTATCTCATTGCTGTGATCATCAAAGGTACCTATTACTCTGAATTGCATCGATTCATTTGCTTTAATGACCTTAGAATTTAAAAGGCATTCCTGTCACATGAAAGAGCATTTTGAAAGCTGGTTTTTAAGACTTCTAGAGGTTACCCTCTCCCTAAAGCGATTACAAAAGATCTTTTGCTTGTCTATGATAATCCTCAATTCTAGAACATTCTCTGTACCCTTAGGTATGTCCCTTGGATACCCTTTTTAAGATTTTCTGGGTGATAGGATTCCCACCTTAGCAGGCTATTAGTGGAGGTTTCCTTCCGATATGTTTTTGTTTGAAGATAACCGAAATCATCTTTGAAGATTCTCAGATCCAAGAATGAGATTTCAGTTTTATGGATCTCGAAAGTGAATCTTAGACCAATTTCGTTCACATTAAGTGTCTCAAAAGAACTTCCCTAAATGACTCCTCCCCTGCCTTGCCAAAAGCACGAAGACGTCACTATATATCTGCCCCCAATACAAGATGTTCCCTGTATGGGATTCCATCTCCTATCCGAACACCAGGGTCCGCTCCCACCAGCCCAGAACAAATTGGCATACGTGGGAGCGCAAAGGGGGTCCCATAGCCTTTCCCCGAGCTGGTGGTAGAACCCTGGGCCCGAAGAGGAAAATGTTGTGTCAGTGTGAACTCAAGAAGCTTTTATAACCAGCTCGCTATGATCATCATACTGTCTCCCTCTCATTTGTAAAAGTAATTTTACCACCTTAAGGCCCCAGTTTGGTTTTGGGGTGCTACTGTAAAACAGCGCCTCCACATCCACTGAGCCAACCATACATCTTGAATCAACGTTTAAAACCCTCAATCTTTTTCAGAAGGTCTGCTGTATCTCTTAAATAGGACGGCAATGTGGTTACAAAAATCTTTTAGGATCTTGTCTACATAGATCCTACATATTGTATTAAGGAATTGATACCTGACACAATGGGGCGTCCCTTCAAGGGGACTAACCCCTTGTGTATCTTGGGTAATGAGTAAAATGGTAGGGAGAAGGAAGCGAGCTTCCTCTTTGGTCAGGATTCCTCCATCTACGCCATCTATTATAATTAGTTCAAGTTCTTCTAAGAACTTTTTTGTAGGATCTTCCCTAAGGACAGCGTACCCTTCCTTATCTGCCAGTAGGCGATTACACATATTCATATATTTGATATTATCCATAATCACTATATTGCCCCCTTTATCGGAGGACTTGATTACTATATTAGAGTCTGATTCCAGATTTTGTAAGGCTTTCATTTCCTGTTTAGTCAAATTAGATCTATAATTATCATGTGTTTTCCTCTGAGTCAATTGTTCTAGGTCCTGTGTCACCAGCTTCAAAAAGATATCGATCTCAGGGGTATCCTGAGGTGGGGGAAACCTTGTGCTTTTTAACTTAAGATCCGTATAAGGGCCTATAGCAGTCCCTTGATCATTTTCTTCTAATAGATCTGTGAGAACTCTCACTCCTGGCAAGTCCTCTGTTGCTATACCTAGGTCATCACAAATCCGCCTGTCATTGTTTTTTAAAGAATTTAAACCATTTAATTTTTCGAACAAACAGATTGATATCCTTAACCCAGTTAAATTCATTATATATTCATTTTGGATAGGGATGTGTGACTTTGGCGAAATAGCCAATACCCCATTTATATCTGACTATTTATATTGCTTTTCTTTGTATAGGTCATTTCTATTTTTTTCTTGGCAGCTCTGGGGATATTTGACTCAGTGAAATCCAAAGCTATATAGGAGGTTTTTACATTATAAGATCTAACAGTGTGATGTCTAGGCACACTTTGATTATACATTAGACAAGTTATGATATCTGTATTGGTTATATTTGAGAATAGGAGCTATAAATACAGAGGTTCTTACCATGCTGCTTAAGCAACTTTGAATTTTTGATTATCATAGAACATAATATCATGTATATGCGCCGAGTTTAATAAGACGGGCTACCATGTAAAATTATACATTGTGGTGTTCTGAGGTATATTTAAAGATCATTGAATGGTATAGGGGCAGTCATATTAGAAAGAAGAAGGTAATTTTCTGTATGCCTGAACGTCTCAGCATCCATCATGTGTATTGTTCTGGCATCACATGGTCGGGCAAGCACGACTGCGACAAACGAGATTTACTGGCGCAGGCGCGTTGTATGAGACCTTACACAGAGCGGTCTCTAGGATACAAAGGAGACGCTCGCGCAGGTGCGGTGACCATGGATAGCTGGCCGCGATGCGAATGACAGGTAGTGACGGGCGGCGCAGGCGCGCTGCATTAGATCCGATACAGAGCGGTCTCTAGGATACAAAGGAGACGCTCGCGCAGGCGCAATGACCATGGATAACTGGCCGTGACGCGGTTGACAGGTAGTGACGCGTGGCAACTTGCGCATGCGCAATGGAGAGAAATTCTCGCCAGGTGAGCACAGGAAGTGTTTTTCACCCGCGCATGCGCTATAGGAATCATTAGACGCCGTAGCCATGTGGGTAAGTGTGCTCCTCCTATTTTGTCTATATAAGTTTGGAGTAGAGTATACCTGGTGTTGCCATTATCATACATTAGTGAACAACTATGAGAAGTATCGGCATCCAATGTCTGTAAAGTTCCCCTGATGAACCCCGGACATCTATTAGTGGGGGAAACGCGTCGGGACAGAGAAGATCCTTTTCAATCATTGGATAAGGTCGTATATAAAAAATATGGTTTGGATTATCTATTCAATCCCTTATTAGAGGGTGAGGCAGGACTGTTAATGCGGTCGTTACCCTGATCCCTATGTGAGAGGGACAGATAAGACTGTTTATGTGATTACATGAGATTATAATTAAAAGGGCAGTCTTATCTATTGATTTACACAACTCTTTCCTAGTGATTATGCCTATGTGTACATAACATAACATTTATTTTCATGTTATAAAAGTATATCCTAGTTAAGTGACCATAGGTATTTTGTATATGGTAAAGGGATAGTTAGGGTTTGCTAGGGTTAGCCTCCGGAGGTGGGGCCGTTCTTTTCAGGACGATGACCCGGCCATTGTTAGGTTGTGTCTAGGGATTAGATAAGGGATAGAAATTTAGATTTATATAGGTACTTTAGTTGTTTTTGAGTGAATTATTTTGTAATATTTTAATAGTATATTAATAAAAGGTACATTTTAGAGTTAGGGTTTGTTGATAGATTTACAGTGATATGGTTTAAGCACGAACTCTTAGAGTTTATTTTTTGATTTCTTCTGTGATTTGGTATACCTTAAGTAAACAAAGCTTCTGTGCTAGACATAAGGCTCAGCAGGGAGTGACTCACCATGGTCGGAGTGACTAATAGCAGTTTAGAGCAATGAGAGGAAAGAGAGCGCATGGAGAGGTGATCAGTAACCAGAGAAACGTGTGTCCTCTAAGAAGAAATAAAATCTTCTTTATCTCCTGACCAAATCAAGATCAAAACAGCAATGTATTTGGCAATAGTCTTCATTTACATTTCCCAAGTGTTAAAACCCAGTCATTGTAGTGAGAAAACTCCTTTAAAGAGAACCTGTCACATAGTTTTTGCCACCCTGGCTGAGAACAGCACAAGCTAGTGTCAGACCTGCTGTTTCCAGCGCTGTTTCCCTTATTCTGTAAGATGCTGTAGTTTTCAGCCAGAAGAGTCATTCAGAGTGTGTTTTTTTCAAACCCCGCCCATCTGAGGCTAGACCCGCCCACCTCCTGATAAACCTATTACTTTGAATAGGTAGAAACATGTGAATAACTGCCAGTGGGTGGAGCTAGCCATTGGTGGGCGGGGCTAACTCCTGCTCATGAATAATATTTTAGGGGTAAATGCTCTAAAACTCCAGCATCTTACAGAATAAAGGACACAGTACTGGGAACAGCAGGTCTGACACTAGCTTGTGCTGCCCTCAGCAAGGGGGGCACACCTATGTGACAGGTTCCCTTTAAGTACTACAGTATGTAAATACTATAAATATTCTACGACTCAAAGTATTTGTAGCAATATCACTGCATTGGAGGTAGACATTTCAGTTTTATGACTTATCCTTACTATACCTTGTATTTGTGTCCTATTATAGTAACTAAATTAGTCCCAATGGTTAATAATTCATTATATTCCATTTACATTAACTATTATATTTTTTGTCAGGTTACTTTTGTTCCTTGATTGACATAGTAACATAACATACTGCACTATTCTATCCAGTAGAAAAAGACACTTAACGGACCTATTATATAAGTCAGTGTAAGAAAAAGTGGATCATAAAAGATTTGTAGTATCTGTCATGGCTGCTGTATATATAGCCATGATCGCAAAAGAGATTAGAGATGGACACTTATTTGATTAGGTCTTAATTTTATACATTTTAAATTACTTATTAAAATCTATTTGGAAATTGTAGCTGCTATATTTGGATGGTTGAGGAAATCTGAATACACATATTTTATTATCACTAGGTGGTGCTAGAAACTCAAAGATTGTTTCTGCAGAGTCTTCATTTTTTTCAATACCTGACTTGAAGGAGAGCACTACATACAACATCTATGTATCATCCATTGTTGGAAATCGAGAGGGAAGTCCTGTGTTGCTAACAGCAAAAACGTGTGAGTAATTATAAGGTGTTTACTGGTAAAATTTACAGAACAATCAGTATACACAAATGAATTAAGTACACACATACAGCAATCATGTTTACTTTAAGAGAGCATAGTTAGCAACACACCTATCTACAAAATTAAAAATACTTAAATAATCATGTGTGCAAAAAACGACAACATACACCTACAAATATAAAAAATATTTATATAAAAATAAAAGCACCAATATAGAAAGTAGGTATATGGAAATATCCTGAAGTGCCTAATAAGGTGCATTAAAGCATAACATAAACCCACATAAACAAGCATAATAAAATACCATGTACATAAAATGCACATTTCCTCCAATGCTTTTTCCCCCAGGCAAAGCACTGAGTGAAACGTGTGTTTTCGGTGTATGTTTTGATCTGTATCCCGTGTTTCCTTTTTATGGTTAATGTACATGATAT
This sequence comes from Phyllomedusa bahiana, assembly GCA_025379985.1. Lineage (NCBI taxonomy): Eukaryota > Metazoa > Chordata > Amphibia > Anura > Hylidae > Phyllomedusa > Phyllomedusa bahiana. The sequence continues at coordinate 30,959 of JAODAL010021644.1, forward strand.
TTCATTACTTTCAGGTATATAGGGACATTTGTGCACTTTATGTGGGTTTATGTTCTGATACAATGCACTTTATTAAGATATTTCATTTACATACTTTCTATATGGCTGCTATAATGTGTATGTGTTATCTGTTTTAAATTTTCTATTATGTGTATGTTTTAATATAAATTTATAAAAATTATCTTTTTACTTTTATACTATGTGTTTTTGTAGGTTTATATTTATGAGAGCATTGCTTATAATGGTTTATTAAAACAGACTTACTACCGTATGTTCCATTACTATGTTCCCTACTTTTTTTTTTAAGTAAAGTAGAAATAAATCGGCAAAGCTGATGCTAGGAAAGCTCTTTTTTCTATTTAAGAGACATTTTCATATTTTGTTGTGATTCTGAGTTTGATTAAAACAAATTAAAAAAGAAAAAATAAGCACTTTATGTATGTTATAAAAATTGAATGGATAATTTGAGTACCCTGAAATTATATACAGACGTAAGGAAATGCAGACACATTAGAAATATAGTTTTATTTTGCGAAGACCACATCCCATGGTCCTAAAAATTTAAATCCTCTGTACTTCCAGTCTATTAACCAGTCATTAGCTTAAATCCCCTTAAAACACCACTTATGCTTCATAGTGTAAGTAAATAGCTTTCTAAACATAGCTTTCAACTTTGTTTATCCTGCCTCCCAAAACCATGATAGCAAAGTGTCATTCGAACCGCATGATGGTACCAATAAAAACCTCTACTCATCCTGCAATAAACAAGCCCTTAAACCATTCCATATATAGAAAAATAAAAAAGTTATGGCTGTCTGACTATAACAACATAAAAAAGCTATGGATTTGTCCTGAGCATAAATTTGTACTGGAGAAAGTCTGCAGGTAGCTTTGACTTTTTCCACAGACATTCAGCTCACCCGGAGCTCCAGAGTGCACATTTAAAAGGGGCAGGAAAAGACATACAGTGAATGGAATGAAGATTAGCAAGGTTTCTGTTGGAGGCTAAAAAGGAGGTGGGATCTGCAATAAAGGAGGGTGTGCCAGGGTTAGGAGAGATGTTCCCTGCAGCAAGAAGCAGGAGAATGAAAAGTTGTCCTGCTTCTTGCTGCTTCGTACTATTCACTGTACTATTCAGATTATTCAGTGACGAACATGAGCAATGTTTCTGTCGCACCATGAATGGGGGTGGTTTGGGATAGTTGAAAAAAGGTAAATAGTGTATAGGAAGTATACATAGGTGAGGAAATGAGGGAGGAGCTGATGTGGAAAATATTCTTAGGGGGCATGACTTGCTGGTAGCATAGGAGGCACACTGTTGAAAGATAGATTGAAACAGTGAGCATGGTGAATAAGGTATACTTTAAAAACACCAGTTATTTTCAAGAAAGCCAAAAATTCTGGCCCCCTTCTGCCCACTTTTGTCCCATTTCTTTCATATTCCATTATACATATGTAGTAGTATTAAAATGCATTTTCCATTTTCTTCCAAATGTATCTAACTGATGTTGATATTTATCTCGTTATGTAGTAGACCTACCAAAAGTGGACATCTTTGAAGTGAAGGAAACAACAGCAGATAGTGTGTTACTAAGTTGGTCTGGAGTACATGGGGCAACATCATATCTTTTAACATGGAGGTTGACTTCAAGTAAGTCATTAGTATGCTTGAATTTATAGAGATATTACTGTTTACTAGTGGTATTGACACTATGGGCCACGTGTATGAAAACTGTTAAGGTCTAAAACTCACTTTTATGTGGCCCTATATTTTTATGGACTGGGTACAAAAATAGTGTAGAGGGTGTTGAAGAAGGTGTTTCGTAGGTGCTCCATGTAAGCTGTCACTTAAGCAGTACTGGCTCTGTGCTAGCTCTTGCCAGCCTGGTTGAGGCTAGATCTTGTAGAGTTTGCTGAGGCTGCGGAAAGAAAGGCAGCGTGGTGAAAGCCAGGGAGGCTAAGTGATGCTTCACTTGTAACTTGGTGAAGCTGCAACTCGGTCTACCTAGGACTTGTTGTAGAAACCAGCTTCACTGATAAGTTGAGCACTATAGCAGCAGAGCTGAACACCCAAAAACTTGACATTTGGCCTGGACAGTTCAGTTCTAAGCTGCAGTGAAGTGAATGAAATTATTAGCGGAAGGGGAAAAGCAGAAGGGTCCTTCACAGCAGGGACTTCCTGTTACATGCCAGGAAGTACTTTCCAAAAGAAGGCCTACAGTAGACCTGTTATATTGTGTTGTTAATTTTCATAATTGAGGTTATCTACTGACTGGTTTCCGTTATATACATGTCCTTAATATGCACACTGTGAGTGTACCTAATAAAAGGCGTTAATTATTTGAAATTTTTTTTCATTGCCTGAGAATGTCTAACTATACTCTGCAGGAACAAAGCTTTAATGATCTATTTATTGATTTGAAGAGGGTTTGTGACCATAGGTGTAACTTTAGGGGGGTATGGAGGGGACTGGTCCCCCCCCCCCACTTTTTTCTGGGTGGGGGACGGCCCCCCCACTTTTTAGTCACTTCAATAAAAAATAATCCATATGAAAGCATGAGAATGCTGTAAATGGGGAGAGCAGAGCACAAAGAAGGAAGAAGTTAACCCTTTGCCTCCTATATTTCTGTACATCTTGGGGAGACAGAGTAGGTAGCAGCCTCAAGTGTCAGTGCAGAGTAAGAGCAGTGCTGATTGGTAGAGCAGGAGTCAGCAAGGGCTGCTTCACCAATGAGAACGCTGCTCACAGTCCAGCACACTCTGTATCTGGGGCTGTATCTTTCCCTCCCATTGTATACCACTTCCCCTATGCTCCACCCTCATCAGAGAAGAAGGGAAGCTCTTGCTGAATGCCAATTGTACAAGACTACAGGAAACAGGAAAGGAGGGGACAAGGGTGCCAGGTGTTGTGTGTGCATGTGAGTAGAATATGTACTGTATATGTGATATGTGTATATACTGTACAGCCATGTGTCTAGCCATGTCACTTCTTCCCTACACTTACGCGCCGGGGAAAATGAAAGTGACTGGGTCCAGCCCTGCATCATTTTAGAAGTGTGGACCGGCCAGCGCGTACTTCTAAAACACCCGGTATATAACAGAGCGTTCAGTACGCCCCGCTATACACCATGTGAACATACCTTAATGGTATGTTCACACAGAAGATATGAATGGTGATTCCGGGGCGGATTCAGTGCTGGATCTGCCTCAGAACCGGCGTCCAATGAGACAGGAAACTGATTTACATTATACACTATGTAAAATCAGTGTCATTGTTTAGATTTTACACTGATTTTACTTGAGTATTTTCGCCGTGTACTGTCAGCACCTACACAGAATTCTTTGAGGTGTTTTATGCACTAACAGCACTAATGGGTAGGAAGGAGAAATCTGCCTCGCGCAATCTGGGTCGTTTGCTCATCAGAATTCTGCGTTTACAAGCGCCGAATTTCCAACATGCAAACTACACTGTCTGTGCCAAAAAAAATCATGTGAACTCACCCTAAGTGTGTCTGTGTTCAATATATGTATATATACACACATAATTTCCAGGGTACCTTGTCTAATGTAGTCTCTGGGTTACAGTGTATAATGTAATAATCTCTGGGGTATGGTGTAATATAATCTCTGTTGTAAAGTATGTAATGTAATCTCTGGGGTACAGTGGGTAATGTAGTAATCCCTGGGGTGCAGTTGGTACTGTAGTAATCTCTAGGGTACAGTGAGTAATGTAATATCTGGTGTATAGTGTGCAATGTAGTAATCTCTGGACTATGTTGTGTAATTTAGTAATCTCTGGGGTACAGTGTGTAATGTAATCTCTGGGGTATAGTGTGTAATGTAATCTCTAGGCTACAGTGTAATGTAATGTCTGGGGTATTTTAATCTAATCTCTTGTGTATGATGTGTAATGTAATCTCTGGGCTATGGTGTAATGTAATCTCTGGAGTACATTTAGTAATGTAATTCATTTCTAGGGTTCAGTGTGTAATGTAATACATTTTTGGGGTACAGTGAATTATATTATTTCTTAAGTACAATGTGCAATTAAATTCTAAGGTGCAGTTAGTAATGTAATTTCTGTGTCTTCCATGTGAAATATAATTAATTTCTGTGGTGCAGTGAATTATGCCATTTCTGGTGTATGGTATGCAATAAAATAAATTTTGGGGTACAGTATGTGACATAAGTGATTCCTAGAGGCACAGTGACTTTGGGTTCTTTTATTTTCCTCATTCTGTTGTGTGTATAACAAATTTAATGGAGTAGTGATGGGGGATGGGAGGGGTTAAGCAAAATTTGCTGCATTGCACAACATTTCTTATGTCCATCTAGAGGGGGAAATATTATAGGTGGGCTGGTTTTGTTCCATTGCCAGGGTTGCTTTTTAGTCGCAGTCGCAGTAATTAGAGAGCCACTCAGAACCTTCCAGATTGCACCAAAAGTGTTTGCCATAAGGAATCTGCCCAGACCTGCTGGGGGAGCTTACAGCACTCCCTCAGACCTTATAGTTGGGTTAGAGGGGGCCACTTCACTGCAGGGAGAGAAGGGAAGGGAGGGGGAGGTGAAAGGGAAGGCGATTGACGGAGGGAGGGAGGGAGGGATAGGAAGATAGGGAATGAGAGGGAAAATTGGTCCCCCCACTTTTCGAACCAAAGTTACGCCCCTGTTTGTGACTATTTCCGGTGGTTTTAGGCAAGGGAAATATAGTAATGCTTTTGTTTATCTTCACAGAGTCAGATACTTCCATGGAACAACTGGCAGCATCATACAGATCTTTCAGGCTAACTGGATTGCAGTATGGAAAAGCCTATCTTTTTGCAGTAAAGCCATTATTTGGGGAAATGGAAGGACCGGAGAAAACTTTAACTCATGCTATTTGTGAGAATTTATAGTTACAGATATTATTTTAAGAGGATTAGGGGACCATTTTATATAAATACAGTTTATAGATTGTATAAATTATGCAACTTTCTAATTAATTTGTGCCACAATTGTTCATGTTTAATATTTTTGTTTAAATTTAGAAGATAAAAATCTGTCCCGATAATTTAATTTTTAAAGAAACTCACTGCATCTTAACTTTTTGTTATAATGCACCTATGAGAGCAAGGCAAAATCACAATGTACAGTATTTTAAACTCAGAATATTATCAAGAATACTATAAAAAAAACTATATATACTTTATACTTAGGCCTCAAAAAGAACCTTGGCACCGTCATACTGCCTTTTGTACTAACTATATACAATTTTATTTGCAGATGGATCAGTGAAAAAGCCTGCCATTCTTGCCCCCACTGTGCATGGACCTAAGTTAACAACAGCTATTGAAAGAACAACCACATCAAGACCTGTTGAACATCTTCCTCCAACAATATTACCACAAATTTCCAAATCCACCAGCGCTGCTGCTCGAGGAACATCAGCATCTGTTTCTCAACCCGGTAAATCATTTTGAATTTCGAATTCAACATATCAACATAACTATCAACATATTTTTATATAAATTACAGAATTAATCTGAGATTTTAAGATTATTAGTCTAATCCTTAAAGGGGAAACTCACCCACAATTTGTGTTTTGACGTACCAAAAAGACATGTCAGTCAGAGCATGTAAGCTCGTATCTTCACTAATTTCCTAAAAAACCTTAATTCGAATCTCAGGCAATTTTCTAGATGTCTCTGCTGATAATGTGTCAGAAATTTCAAGTTACTGAAATCTCTAGCTGCTTAAATAGGTTTTAAGGCCTTTAGCTTGTGTCCCACTCTCTTTGATAGTTTTCTGTGTTTTTTTATGCCATTCTTCATAAGTGCATGTGGCATTATTAAATGTACTACATATATACGAAGTAGCCCTCATTAACTAATGTGCTTTATCCAGAAAACTGTCTTAAAATGCATCAAAAAGTGGCGCATATTTGGCTCATTAATAATGGGCTTAAGACACTTTCTGCACACTGCGATAAATGGGCATAACTTTGAATTAAAATGGGCATGGCCACAATGCATACTACTGAATCAAAATCTGCACCAAAACTGCACAAAAATTCTGCCATAAGAAGTAAGTAAAAAAAATAAACAATGGTTTAAGACTTTGCTGATTTAAACAGCATGAGTCATCATGATAAATCCGGCACATTTAGACAGTGAAAATAACTGAGGACTATTTTGTTTTTGCCTTGTGATGTTAAAATATTTGCATTAACAAAATTTGTTTTACGTGTTTCAAATTACAAAATGCTTGTCATTTTTAAATGTCATGAGGCACACTTAAAAGATCTATGTGTAAAGAAGGTATTTTGTGCACCGCAGCCTTTCATTTTGGAAAACAGTGGTAGTCCATGCTCATGGAATCCATGAATATTTTCCTCTGACACTTACATACACTTAGGGCCACATGTATGAAAACTATCTAGGTCTAAAATTCACTTTGTTCCCATAGCAACAAATCAGACTGCCCCTTTCATTTTTCCATAGCACTATATGAAATTTAAAGGGGTACCCCTTTATGGTTGCTATGGGCAACAAAGTGAATTTTAGACCTAGACCGTTTTCATACATGTGGCCCTTACATTTTGGATGGATTTTCCTTTTAATAAGTAATTTACTATTAGGAGATAATTACCTGTTCCTAATAGTGTCTATACAGATAAACCTTTTGTTACTCTATAACATAGGATGTGCTTTACCTGAGCATAACATATTCAGATGTACTATTTGTTTTGCTTTTAGTAATTATAAAATCAACGTGTATAAAATATAACATGAAATGACAGATTGTAAACGAGCAAAAAATTTATTTTAATGCCCGTTGGGGAAAAACTGTTGCATTTACCAATTATTTCCTATTTACTACAAACCCCTTTGTTTTTTTTCTTGTCCCAGGGTTTTTGCAAAAATCAAAAGCTGATATTTGTATTCTTTTTGGATGGTCCCCCAGCATTGGGGCCTGGTAATTTTAACAAAGTTTTAAAAATTTTCTCCCACAGAATAGTGTTTATATTTTTCCCAAAAAATTTTTCCCCCAAAGGGGCACAGGGGAGGATCGTGGAAAATTTTTTGTGTCTTATCGTCCTTTTAAATTTGTTTTAAAAAAAAAAAAGATATGAGTTTTTTTAAGTGACCCCAATTTAAACTTTTTACAAGAAATAGTTTTCCACTTTGTAAGATAATTGCCCCAAATCTTTGCTATTTAGATAAAAAGTGTAATTTTTTTGTATAAAGATGGAGGTTTACTCTTTTTCAAATTTTAGGGTTTTAAAAAACAAACCTTTGTTTTTTAAGAAAATTTTGGGTACTTTTAAAACAAAAGCTTTTAGTAGTCTCTAGTATGGTCACTAGTTCTCAATAAATGGAATTGTAGACTACTAAGGGTAAGTTCACATGATGACTTTTTGTTTTCAGCACTGAAAAAAATGTTTCCCTTTTCCCCATTGGAAACCTGGGAGGGAAAAAGGGGCTGACCCTCCCAGGGGATTTTGTTCCTATAAATTTAGTATAATTTTGGGGCCTAAAAAAACTTTAAAAGGGGAAAAAACATGTAAATTTTTTTTTTAGGCGGGGGGTTTTTAACCCAAGGGGGTGTGAAAAAACTCTGGTATTTTAAAAACAAAGCATATGCTGTCAATGTTTAAATTTTTTAGTGAGGTGGTTTTCAATGAGTATTTTACATGGTATTGCATGTGGCTTTTGGTTTTTTTTTTGTACTCGTGGTCCGAAAACCCGTCCTAAACCATTTTTTATGTGGTTTTGGGGCGAAATTTAAAAAACCCAGGCTGGCGCCCTTTGGTGGTCGCAGATTTTTGCCCCCGGGGAAGTACGCAGGGATTTTCTGCTGCCCTTTCGCCCCCCGGGGAATGGGGCCGGTGGGGGGGGGGAAAAAAAACTATTTGGTGCGCCCGGGCCGGGTTTCCCGGGGGGGCGGGTGGGCGACCACCCGGGGGGCCAAGGCTTCCGCTCACCCGGGAAAGGGGGGAACCCCCCCGCCGCCCCCCCTGGCCCCCCCCTGCCCCCCCCGGGGGAGCGCCCCTGATTCTGCCCCGGCCCGTTAAAGCGCCAAAAACCAGCAGCTGCGTACAAGGGGGGGAGGCAGGACGGGGCCCTTCCTGTCCTGCCCTCACCTGTACCCCGTCGCAGGGGGCGCACAGCTTTCCTGCGCCCCCCGTGGGCCCCGCATCCCCCCGGGGGGCAGTTTCTGCCGCCGGGAGATCCCTGGGGGACTGCGGGAGTGTTAAACAAGTGTGATGCGTTAAAACTGCTTACCAAACCCCCAGCAGTCCCAAAAGGGTGGACCCAGACCCAGGTCTGGTAGTTAAATTTTTTGTTAATTTTTTAAATTTCTTACAGGGGGGGCATCATGGCCCACAAGGGGGCATCAGTGGCTACAGTGGGGGGGTCACTGGCTGCAAAGGGGGCCCTCATGGCTACAAGGGGGGAACCCTTAAATAGTGGCCCCTCGACTGGCTTAAAGGGGGCATTTTACTGGGTACAAAGGGGGGTTTACTGGCCCAAAATGGGGGTTCTCTGGCCCATAAGAAAGGGGGTTTTACTAGCTACAGGGGGTACACTGGCTATAAAGGGGCATCATGTATAAAGAGGGGGATTTTTGGCTACAAGGGGGATCCCCCGGGTTTAAGAGGGGGAACCTGGCTATAAGAGGGGCTTTTACTGGTACAGGGGGGATCACCCGTCCCATAAGAGGAGCATACTGGCTTAAAGAGGGAAAATCACTGGCTACCGGGGGGATCCTGGCTATAAGAGGGGCCCCTGACTGGGTACCCCGGGGGGTCACTGGTTATAAGAGGGGCCTTAATGGCTAACAAAGGGGGGATCTACTGGCTACAATGGGGGTTTCACTGGCTTAAGAGGGATTTACTGGCTATAAAGGGGCATCACTGGCTACAGGGGGCCCTTTACGGCTATAAGAGGGGGGATCAATGGCTCAGGGGGCTTTACTGGCTAAAAAAGGGGCATCACTGGCTACAGGGGGGAACTACTGGCTACAATGGGGGTATCACGGCAAAAAAGGGGGCATCTACTTTCCTTGGGGGATCTACTTTCTACAGGGGGGATCACTGGGTTCCCGGGGGCATCTACTTGGGTAAGGGGGGAATTTAATGGGAAAAGAGGGGGATTTAAAAGGTTTTTTAGGGGGCATCACTGGTTTCAGAGGGCATTTTTCTGGCTACAGGGGGGCATCCCACTGGCTACAGGGGGGGAATTTTACTGGCTAAAAAGGGGGGCATCTAATGGCTAAAGGGGCATCAAATGGGTACAAGGGGGATTTACCCGGTCAGGGGGCAAACTATGGTACCCCGGGGGGCATCAAATGGGTACAGGGGCATCTACTGGCAAAGGGGCATTACTGGCTGCAGGGGGCATCTCCCGGCTGCAGGGGGGATCTACCTTTTGGTTTAAGGGGGCATCCAAATGGACAAAAGGGGGGGATCAAAGGCTACAAGGAGGGGCATTTTTTGGTTGAGGGACTTACAGGCTACCCGGGGGATCACTGGCTTAAAAAAAAGGGGGCATCACTGGGTACAGGGGTGTATCAACGGCTACAAAGGGGGGTACAAAAGTTTTCTACTCGGGGCATATTACATGGTCTACCTTTTGAGGTGCCTATAGATGGGGGGGTTTGTTTTAGTGATAGGAATTGGTAGAGGGGTGCTATAAATTGAGGGGTTTAAGGGTTTTGTTTTGTAAATTTTCCCGTGAAGGCGGGGGGTAGTCGGCAAAGGCGTTTTGGGTTGAGGAAAAGAAAAAGAAGAGAAAAGAAACAACTCTTCAGAGAAGTCTTCTGTTTAGTCACCCAGAAGCCCTTTTCTGTTTAAATTTTTTTTATGGCCCGCAGAGCCGTGTACCCGCGGGTATCCATCATTGTATGGTCACTTCATGGGGGTAATATTAGTTTGGGAAATAAAAATTTGGTTTTTACTCAGTAAAGGTCCCGTTGTATTATTTTTGGGAAATATGGGCGACATGTATGACGGGCTTTTCGCCGGTTTTTTGGGTTTTTGCGCCTCCCAGCCCCAATTCCCGCTGTCGGACGTGGGGAAAGCAGTGGGTTTGGGCAGTGTTTTGCCACTTTCATGCGCCCCGCTTTAAGGGGGGGCAGTGGGGCGGTGTGGGCCGGGGTGGCGTTCCCGGGGGGGGACCGGCGCCCCGTATACTCCGAGGCATGTATGAAGGGGAGTTTGGGAAAACAAAAGGGGCCTTGCAGCGCTCGGGGAGCTCCGACAGGCAGACCTGGTTTATTTTGGGCTAAATGCTCCGGCAGAGGGAAGTGAAGAAAGGTCGGAACATTTGGAGGGAAACAAGATTAGGATTTTTGCTTAAAACAAATCTCGGGGCTCTGCCCGTGCAGCAGGGGTATGATTCCGAAAAAATCGCCTTTATAAAGGCGGAGGGAAAAACAGTGTCAGAAAAAGAACGAAACGTAAAAAATAAAACATAATTAAAAAAAAAATCACTTTCCAAAACTTAGATGAACAGGCAATATCAAGAATTATTTGATATTGTAAATTGCCGGGAAATAAGGAATTCAAATTCTGAAACTAGTCTTCATGGTCGGGAATAAACGCCAATTCAGAATAGAAGCGACAGTGAAACCACTTACAACCTATGGGGAAGGAGTGACAAATCGAATCCACGACGGGACAGTTCAAAATACAGTAACAATGCTGAAAAGAGCTGATTGGCGCTTAAGCTAGGGGGACTTGGCAGTCAGCCACACAGAATAGGCGCAACAGAGACCCATTAAAAACCTATGGCAGAACTAGTGGACATCATTAGAGATATGAGCAAACAAAGTCCCCATTATTCCTTTGGAGAAGTTTGGACCATTCAAAAATCAGAAGGGGGACAGTTCAAAAAACAGTAAAAAGACAGAAAGAGCTGATTGGCTGAGCTAGCAGGGGGCTTGGTATCCACAGCAATCAAGTGGCGCGAGGCTACCATTCTCCATTATAGTCTATGGAGAGATGGGGCGCTCTGAAATTCGGCGCTGTCAGCGCCGTGCGGCATGAAGTGTTAATAAAAAATTATTTTTAATTAAATGTAAAACATTCTCAGATAAAGAGCGAACCCCTCTTTCCAAATTAATGCAGTTAAAAATCCCGAACAACGCGTTTGGTCGCCGAGACCGGCGTAATAAGGGAATTGCAAAGAGAGAATTGCCTAGGAAATACAGTAATCAAATTGTTTAAGCTGATTTCTCTTGGTCGGCATAAACCAGCCAATCAGAATAGGAGCGACAATGTCCATTATAAACCTATGGGGAGAATTGACCCCATCCGATAGGAGCGACAATGTCCATTATAATCCTTATGGAGAAAAATTGACCAAACATATTCAAAGGCGGGACTTCAAAATTACATGTTAAAAATGCAGAAAGAGCTGATTGGTTGAAGCGCGCGGGGGCTCGTCCAGCTTAGCAATCAGGGAGCGCGAGGCTACTTTCTTATAGAGTTCTATGGGGGAAAAGAAATTCTGAGCGGGCTCTGTGTTGGCTAAGTTAATGTGGCTGTTATTTGGACAATGGGAAGAGCGAGCGACGTCTATGGGTTTTTCCTAATGCAATCTGAAATAAAAAGGTACATGGCCGAATCAAATTATAACACTACAGAAGTTGTACCGAGTGGTATATAAAACGATGATAATATGGTGGGTAACGAAAAAAATATTAAATCAATAATATCATTGTTTTTTTCTTTATTTTCGTTGCACCCATACTATTGATCTTGCTAACGAAAATAAGAAATAAACTTGATTTTATTCGATTACTATTTTTTTTTCGTTACCCCCATATTATTATTCGATTTTATACACTTTGGCAACTTATATGTTGTTATTAATTTTATTTCGGCCGGTTGTACAGTTTGATTCTGATTTGCATTGAGAAAAACATAGGAGCGTCGCTCGCTCTCCCATTGGTCTAAATAACAGCGCCTCTTTTAACTTAGCCAATCCAGAGCTCGCTCAGATTTTTTTTCCATAGAACCTATGAGAAAGTAGCTCGGCGCTCTGATTGGCTAAGCTGGACGAGCCCCCGCGCTTCAACCAATCAGCTCGTTTCTGCGTTTTTACTGTATTTTGAACTGTCCGCCTTTGATTGATTGGTCAATTTTTCTTCCATTAGGATATATGGGACATTGTCGCTTCTCTCTCCCTATTCTGATTGGTCATTCTCCTCAATAGGTTATAATGGGACATTGTGCTCCTATTCTGATTGGTGTTTATGGACCAATGTGAATAGCTTAAAAATTTGAATTACTGTATTTCCCGGGGATTCTCTCTATTGCAATTCCCTATGTATGCGCCGGTCTCGGCGGACAAACGGTTGTTTGGGATTTTTAAATGCTTTATTTGTAAGAAGGGTTGCGGTCTCTTTATCTTGATAATGTTTTACATTTAATAAAATAATTTATTTTATTAATATCTTCCATGCCGCACGGCGCTGAGCGCGTAAGATTTCAGAGTGCCATCTCTCCATAGCCTATATGGAGAAGTGATCGCGCCTCCTGTTTTGGTGGGATAGCCTAAGCCCCCCACTAGTCAGCCAATCAGCTCTCTTTCTGTTTTTTACTGTATTTTGAATGATCCCGCCGTGGATTCTGATTGGTCTAAACTTATCATAGACTAGACATGGGTCTTTGTCGCTCCTATTCTGATTGGTCAATAATTTCTCCATGGTTTTTAATGGGTCTCTGTTCGCTCCTATTCTGATTGGCTGAGCTAGCCGAACCCCCGCTTAGCACAGCCAATCACCTCTTTTCAGCTTCTTTTACAGTTTTGTGAACTGTTCCGCGTGGATTCTGATTGGTTCTAAACTTCTCTAGGCTCGAATGGGTCTCTGTTGACTTCTATTCTGAGTGGCTGAGCTAGCCGAGCCCGCTAGCTCAGCCATCACCTTTTCAGCATTTTTACTGTTTTTTTGAACTATCCCGCCATGGATTATGATTTGGTCTAAACATTCCCCATAGTTATAATGGTTCACTGTCGTCCTTATCTGATTGGCCGGTTTATGCCAATTTATAATTTGAATTATTGTATTTCCCGGAATTTCCAATATCCTAATTCTGGATTTAGGATAGTTGGAAAGAGATTTGGGTTTTAAGTATTTTTTATTTTCTTAGGTTTCAGTCTTTTCCTGAGAATGTTGCACGCCTCTTAATAAAGGCGATTTGTGATCTTACTCCGCACCGACCTCTGGATGATTTCTCGCTTCTATTCAGCCTGTCTCGCATCGGAACTGTTTTTTCGGCGGCAGTCCCGCCACGGCGCCTAAGATCCCGCATGCGCCCATTCCCCGAACTCGTGCCCAACCACTACTGGCGGGCGCAGGGAAATTTTGCCGTATGTACGAGCGCACGCCTTGGACGGCGAATCTTAGGCCCAGCGCCGCACTGCGCCTCGGTCCCGCCACACGGCCCCCCCACACACTGGCCTGGCTGCGGTGGACATTTTCCCGCATGTATGGACCGCAAACTCCGGCGCGAATCATAGGCACAGCCGCCGCCACTGCTCCTATGTCCGCACTGCGCCTAACACACTGGCGAGGGCGGCAGACTTTACATGATATGTATGAGCGCGCCCCAGTCCCGACATAAATCAGGCGCAGATTCCGCCGGAAAACTAGCGGAAAGGTGCGCTCCGACCCGGCAGGATTCCTACATGTGGCCGTATGTGCTGGTGACATGTGGTCATGGTGTGGTGGTATTATTTGGCCACTGTGTGTTGGTGATATGTGGTTCCTAGATGGTCTTGGGATTTGGTTGTGTAGCGGTGTTAATTTGAGTAACTGTAGGACTTTGATTTAGGTAGTAATTTTAATAAGTAGACATTGTGGTAAAGCTTTATGTATATTTTGGCTTTGGTTTATGTTTGCGGGGGGGGGGGGGGGGCGAAATTTCTTCACCTCGCCCTGAGTGAAGTTTAGCCTAGGAACTGCCCTGGGTTTCAATAGCTGAACGTTGCTGACACGTGTATATAGCATGGCTGCAATGTAGTTATTATGGGCTGGCTTTTCCTTGGACGGTCATAGTGTTGGGTGGGAGGCCATTCCCGCATTCCATGTCAGGCTTTTGGAAGGTCCCTGTAGGCCTATAAAAAGCCTGGTACTGCAGGTGTCCTGGGGGGTGTGGTTGGCTACCTGAGTGTGGAACAGCAGCAGAGCTGGAGACAAAGGCTCTGGCCCCCCCAGTAGGCTTGAGAGAAGCCGGAATCCAGGGGGTAAGGTGTCTAAGGGTGCTCAGCGAGTAGCCGTGGGCACATTTGGTAGAGAGGGGCCCTCACTGGCTGTTAAGGTACTGGCCAGGACAGGCTAGGGTTTTTTTTTATGATTTGTTACATTTGTACTGACCTTGCCAGTGGAATAAAACTGGCTGAGGCCAGGTTAAAGAGACTACTGGTGCCAGAAGATTTATTTGCCAATACCGATCTACCTAAGATGTGATCCCGTGAGCTAAGGTACCCCCAGGACGGCCCAGGATGGTGTCCAAGCAAGTGTGTTTCTAACGTTTTCCGAGTGAAATAGCACCATAGAATGGAACAGGTTCTAAGCTTTTTGACAGTGAAAAACCGACAACTGAAAATGTGTTGTATGAATAACAACGCATAATTTTTATTGATGTCAATGAGAATGATTTACTTTCATCTTTAGATGACTATTTGAAGTTGGTATCTGTGTGGATTCCTATTTAAAATACTCGTCATGTGTATTATAAGTCTTTATAAGTCTTTATTATACGTCTTTACTAACAGTAAAATGAAACATTTCTAAAAAGGTTTTCCGATGTTCCTTTTGTTGGAATGAGTTACCTTGCTTGGTTTTAAGGAACAGACGAGAAAAATAAAAAAATAAGATACATAATTCTTTCACTATGTGTAATGGCCAAGTACTTGACACACTGTAGATAATGTGGCAGATTTATCCATGTTGTTTAATACTTATAGTTCACACCTTCTTTTAGTTGGCTTACTTACTAGTTGTGGCAAAATTTTGGCTCATTTTTTTGCACACATCATTGCACGTTAAACTACGTCTTCTTTCCCATGAAGTCACACCAACATTACGAAGGCCACGCCCTTTTGTCATACAAGGTGAAGACATGTCTGGGAACTGTCTAAAATATAAAATAAATGGGGTGTTATGTATGTACAAATGGTGCCTGAATTCTGGCTAAATGGCCATACTAAATGCGCCCAAATGTTTCAAACTAAACCTCAATATTTACCTAGTACATGTGCTGTAGAGGACAGGGCCGTTTATTTTTTTTTAATTTATACTGGTTTCTAATACAAAAACAAGCAAATAAAAAAAAATAATGCTTAATAATGTGGAAAACCTGAAAATAAAGTCTATATTATAAAGTGAAAACCCAACATTGAAATTCTGAAGGCAATGTTTTATAATTTAATGCCTCTACTAACCTGGACATATTGGGCCTCATTAATCAAAACTGTTTAATGATAAAAATAGTCTTTTTTTGCCTATAGCAACCAATTACAGCTCAGCTTTCATTTTTGAAACTGCTTTGGAAAAATAAAAGTTGGCTTCTGATTGGTTGCTATAGGCAACGAAGACAGTTTTACTTTAAGAGCTCTAAAATAACATACACTATTTTTCACAATGTTAGTGTGACCTCATTTTATGTTTAATGGTAACATTTTGTTAACCTAAGCCAGCCAAGTGTTATATTTATATTATATTATATATATAGTATATATATATATATATATTATCATATATGTATATATATATATATTATATATATATTATATATACACACACATGTATATATGAATGTTAACAAGGATATATGACTTGTGCTTTAATTCATAATACTGACCAGTAATACCTTTTGTTTATTAGATTGCTATTGTTCAATACAGTGAAGAACCAAGAACAGAGTTTTACTTGGACCAACACAAAGAGAGGAATTCTGTTTTGAAGGCAATTCGAAACATGCAATATTTTGGAGGCAACACCAATACAGGTGGTTAGCGTTGGGACATTTTAGCAAATCTGTTACAGTGCAACATTTGAGAATATTTATATATCCATTTAATATTGATCCACTACCAACACCTTTTCTAAGACGTATGATATTTTCCAGGCTTTCACAGTGTATTCTTCGTAAACCTAAACCCTGTGTAGTCTGTGGTCTCAAATGACTTTCACTTTATCTAGAAAAGTAATTTTTAACATGTGCAGTATATTTACAAGACCTTGTCTACTAGGGCTCTGTAAAAGTAGCAGTATTTACTATAGCAATCAAAGATTTTATCAGTTTTAATTCTTCAATCGTGTGTGTTAGCATTACTTGATAAAGTTTTGAAATAATATATTTTCATATACAGTATTAGAGCTGCAAAGATTCAGGCTTGAATGTGATGAGTGAAGCAATTGGCAAAACCATGACAATTATTTTATATGTATATAGTCACAAGAAATTTTTATCCTCATTACATTGTAAAACAATGCTTTGTGAATACATGACATCATATGTGTTATAGTGAAAAATGCTAAAAGGGATAAAGGATCAGAAATTATAATGTTAGCTGAATATTATAAGTTGTCTCCCAAGCTTTTAATATTAATATATTTATCTACATGTGCTGTTAAGGTCGAGGCATTGGACATGTTTTAAAGGAGATGTTTCAAGTGTCTAAAGGAATGAGACCTTCATCTCCTCATTTGATATTGTTGGTGACTGACGGCCGATCACAGGATAATGTCATGCAGCCTTCCAGAGTAGCCCATGCCTTAGGTAATGTCATTATATTGTTTACCATCTCTAAACTTATAGTTTGATTGAAGTATCTCAGTTTTCATTGTTTTCAGGTTTCAAAGCTACAACAGTTTTTTTTTTCAATGTACCTGTTATTTATATAAGTATCTTTATTCAATATATATGTTTTATATTGTCTTGTCTGTTTGGTTATTAGGGTTCCAATGCGGAGGCCCCAGTGATCAGTAGTTATCTGTGAAATCTAAGAGGGTGTTTAAACTGCGTCTTTTGGGACATATTATTGCGCGTATTTTGGCCATTATTTCGCCAAAATAAGTGCAGCAATACGCCCCAAACAATGTACACCTCACGTCTCATAAAGCACAATGTAAAATATGCGCCGCAATGAGGGGAAAATTTCACACCCCGTTTTTTGCTTCCCTTTTCTGAAAAAAATTTGGAAAAGCCAATTCTTTTAAAGGATATATGGGGCCCCGTCGGGTAAAAAAGGGTATAGGAGGCAATATTTTTCCTCTGGCAAATTGTGCGCCCAATTTTCCTTTGGGCCAAAACATAATTTCAAAACGAAAATGAGCAATTTATGGGGGTTTTTAAACCTGTGTGCCTGTAATTTTCCCAAAGGAAAAACCCCGGCCTAAAAATAAAGCCCTTTCCCCAATGGCAGTTTTCTGTCATTTTTTTGTTTAAATTATTTGTAACCCAAAAAACCAAGATAATTTCAAAAACAAAAAAAAAAATTCTAAAAAGGTATCTTAAATTTCCCTTTTTTTGATTTTGACCATTTTTGGGGCCTTACGTTTACAAAAAAAAACCCCCAATAAAAATTTTTCCAAAAAAACAAATAAAAAAAAGGGAAGGGGTTTATATAACCTCAGTCCAAAAACGCAAAAACAAAAACCCACAAGAAAAAATTTTAAAAAAAATATATTTTATTAAAAAAAATAAAAAATTTTAGGGGGAAGGGCAAATTTTTCAAAAAAAATTTCGATTGGGGGTCACTTCGCCGAAGTTTTTCCGACAAAAAAGGTTCGTTCCCGAATTATTTTGGGGCACGAATCGCGTTAAAAAGCAGCTTTTTTCCAGGTGCACAGAGCCTGCAGGGTGTGTAAACATTTGTCCCATGTTAAAAATAATGAAGGGGAGCTTGGTTTGGTCTTCTTTACAATGTTTTTTTTTAGTTTTCACGCAGTTTAAAACTGCCCCCGGGGCTTATTAGAATCGCTTCACTAAAAATTCCCGGGGCACTTAAGAGGGAAAAAACTGACCAAAAAACTCAAGGGGGAAGTACCTGATAAAGTCAGCTACGAAAGCGGAAAAAAAAAACAAGCTTGAGAGCCAGGGGCCCAACATTATTTGCCCGAGTGGGAGGTGAGGGGCGGCACCCACAGCAGAAAAGGGGTTTCAGGCAGTGGACAATGAATTTTTGGGGGTGGCAAAAAACTAGGGAACACAGAGGGGCACAATGATGAGGCGGAGGCACGGGGGCACCCGTAAGAGGTAAAGGCAGGGCCCAAAAAGACTTTCGGGAAAGGGGGCAAAAACGAAAATTAGGCCACAGATTTGGCACAATGACACAGGGGGGGGGGGGTCACGAAAAAGCACCCGATGGATAAAGGCAGGGCAACAAAGAAAATTCTGGAGGCGGGAAAAAAAAAGTTTTTTTTTTTTTTTAAAAAAGGCCACAGGGGCACAATCCCCAACAGTGGGGGAGGCAGGGCCCCGGACAGCATATGAGATCAGGCATTTGGCAAAATTTGACTTTCTGGAGGGGGCCCTTTAAAACAGAAAATAGGCCACAGAGTGGCACAATAAACCCCAGTGTGGGGGTTTCATGGCGGCACAGAAATGAGTTTTCCCAGGGGGAGGGCAAAAAGGAAAATTCTGAGGCGGCAAAACAGAAATTAGGCCCCCAGAGGGCACAATCAAAACAGTGTGGAGGCAGGGGGCGGAAAGCAGTATAAATTTCCAGGCATTTGGCAAAATGACTTTCTGGAGGCGGCAAAACGTTTTGGGCCACAGAGTGGCACAACCCCAACAGTGGGGAGGTCACGGCGGCAGCCAGTTGAGATCGGGTTTTTGGCCCACAATGACATTCTGGAGGGGGGCCCTTAAAACAGTATTAGGCCACAGAGTGGCACAATCCCAAAAGTTTTAGGTCACGGCGGCAGCAGTATGAGATCAGGAGTGGCCCCAAGGGACTTTCTGGAGGCGGCCAAAAAAAAAAAATTGGGGCCACAGGGGGCACAATCCACAGTGTGGAGGTAAACGGGGCAGCAGAATGAGATCAGGCAGGGGCAAAATTTGGAATTCGGGAGGAAAGAAAAACATTATTAGGTCACGGGAATTTGTCCACAATCACACATTGTGGAGGTCACAACGCCCCCACATGGGGTCAAACAGGGGCCCAAAAATGACTTTTCGGGAAAGGCGGCAAAACAGTTTTAAGGCCACAGGGGTGGAAACAATCCCACATGTGGATTTCACGACACAGCAGCATTAACGGGCGTGGCCAAATGACATTCGGGAAAGGGGGGAAAACAGGAGGAAGCACGGGAAATGGCCAATAAACTGAAGGGGGAGGCCCAACGGCGGAAAGCAGCTTAAAGTCGGGAAAGGGCTCAATACAAAAGTGGGAGGGCACTGGCGGGAAATTTCCGGGAAAGAAAGCATGATTTCAAAAGATTTTCAAAAAGACTTTCGGGAGGTTTGGAAAAAAACAGGAGGAAGCCACAGAGTGGCACAATGACTGAGAGGGGGAGGTAAGGGCGGCAGCAGCTGAGGTCAGGCAGGGGCACAATGACACATTTGGGGGGAGGACTTTGGCAGCACCACAGCAGCAGCATGAGGCCCAGACAGTGGAAAAATTTACACAGTTTTTGGATGCCCAAGGCAACAGAAAACACCCAGCAAAAGGCATAAAGGTCATAAATTGGCACAATGACGAGGGGTTTGGGGGTGGGGGGCAATACCACCCCGGGTTAAAGATGGTGGGTTGGGCGTTTGGAGAAACTGTCACAGATTGTGTATCAGGGGGTGGGGGGAAACAAAAAAGGGGCCCTTGGGGCGGTTAGTTTAAAAACCCAAAATGACGCCTAAGGCATTGGTGGTGTGGAAAACCTGGCCGATGAAAGGCCTATTCATTTTGAAAAAGGTCAGTCGTTCCATTTTTTCCCTTGGACAAGCGGGTTTCCTTGGGGAAACGATGGCCCCCGCCCCCACTAAAACACCCGCTTTAAAAACCACCTACGGGCCCGGGGGAAAGGACAGCTTCCCCCACGGCAAACCGGAAAGTTCCCGGGGCCACACACCCAAATTTGGGGCTCCCCAAAAGGCCCAAGGGGGGACCTTCTAAAGAGGTGGGCCCGAGGTGTCCAAGTGGGGCCACCCCCTTTTGGGGGTTTCGGGGGACTGCTCCGGGGCCCTTTGGTGGGGCTGCGGGGGACGCCCTCCCCCTTAGGGGGTGAAGGAAGCTGTTTCAATCATGACTCCCAACTTGGGGTTACAATAAATGGAGTTTGGTTACTGCTCCAAACCCCCCCCCCCTTTCCCCCCAAGCAGCCGGCAGTAGTACGTGAGCGCGGGGGGAACCCCCCGGTCGGGGACCTGTGGGAGGGGGGGCAAAGCCGCAAAAAAGGGAAGGGGGCCAAAATTTGATTAGGGAGGGCTTTTCCCTATGGGTATTTGATTTTGTCTTCCCTCCAAAAGCGGGGAAAAAGGCCCCCTTTTTGGGACCGGTAGAAAGGGTTTCCAATGGGGGTGGAGAGCCAGAAGTCATCCCTCTGCCGGGGTTTAAAGGACATTCGGGCTGAAACTGGGAAGGGCAAATAAAGCTTTCTGGGGGCCCCTTTTTCCACAAGTGACTCCGGGGGCCCCCCTCCCTTTCCCTTTTCCCACCTTTAATACGGGCCAGGGTTGTTTGGGGGTCTTTCTGCCTCATCTTCCTCCTCCATCCACCTTCCTCAGCTTTTCCTGCTCCCCCTCTTTTTGTCACCGGGGAAGAAAAAACCCCTCATTTCACCAGACAATGCTTCTGCTCCAATGTCCTCCTCTCCCCTCCCCCATTTCAAATCCCCACCGGGGCTCATTTTTGGGCCCCCGAGATTAGGGGGGCCCCATCTCCCTCCCCGGCCCAGACGATTTTTCCCGACTGTTCCAGGACATGGGAAACAGGGAATTTTAAAAGTTATTATTTTTGTAGTCCTGGCGACTTTTACAAATAACGTCGCCCCTCGAAAGGGCCCAAAAAAACGGCAGGTGTCACGCATGAGTCCACTTTGGGTGACATCAAATTTTTTCAGGGGAATTTCTTTTTGTCTGCCGGGTCCTCAAAAAAACGTTTTAATTTGGCCCTTTTTCTGTTCCAAAAAGGGGGTCCAACATTTTGGGAGGGCTGGGGAAATTAAAGGGGGGGAAAAATCCATATCAGAGTTTTTGGGGGGGGGCCCGTTTCTTGCCGGGTGGCCCAAATTTGAGGGGGGGTGTTCCCCGGCTTTGTACGAAGGAAATAAAGTGCATGCAAAAGGTTTTTTCCCGGCCCTTTTTCCCGAAAAGTTCGAAGATCGGTGGAAAGATTTCAAAGGGAAAAATTTTCACAACCAGAATTTAACACGGCGCCAATTTCAGGGGTTTCAATTTGGGGCCAACCCTTCGGTTTCCCGCGGGGGGCCCCAGGTTTTTCCTTTCCCCTTTTTCCCCCTCACCCCTGGTTCCGTTTTCAGTTGGCGCAGGAAAACCAAAACATCGATTTTCTTGCGCCATGACGCGGGGGGCCCGTTTCCCCCCTTTTGACTTCGGGTTTGCCGAGAAAGCCCGGGGGTAGAACGCGTGACCCCCCGCTGTGCCCTACACAAGTGGTTTTGATGGGCAGTACTTGTGGAGGGGAGAGTGGGGTGGTGGTTTGGGGGAGGAGGAGGGGGACATTGGCGCAGGTGCAGCAGTTTTACAACGGTTTGGGGAGAAAACCCGGGGTCTCCTGTCCCCAAATTTTTTTGGTGTGCCTTGGGGTGGAAGCACAAAAAAAACCATGGGGGCCGGGAAAGGGGGGGTACTGGGCCCCCGACCGTAGTTACAGCCCAGACGTCCACGCTGGGCCCTTTCCCCCTTGGGAACCAAAACCCATAAGCTCAAGGACGAACCCCCCTTTTTTCTACAATTTATGAAGTGCTGGTAAATGCCTTTTTTGGAAAAAAAATTACGGTTGGGGAACTCTTCCATCTTTGGCTCGGGGACAAGCCCTTTGTTTTCTGAACGGTTTCAGAGGGCCACCATTTGGAAAGGGGGGGATTGCAGTACCAAAAAACTTTTTTTTTGGGCAGGGCCCCGGTCAGCTGCGCCCCCTTAGGTTGGTTGGACCAAAGTTGGGCTCTTTGCAATGCCTTGTGAACGACTGCTGGCCCTTGGTAGCGAGGGCAGGAGCAATGGACCGGGAGATGATGTCAAGGGAAACAGCTCCCCCTTTTGCAGAGGGGTGGAGCCTTGACTGGCTGCAATGGCATGCGTTCCACTGGGCGCTGCTGGGGTGCTGTTTGCCTGCCGGGGGAGGGGTGGACCACCACATTTTGAGCCAGGGTTTTTTCTCCAGGCCAAACCGGATGGTTTACGCGCATGTGTTGACGCAGGGCCGTGGTGGGCCAAACGTTACCCCCCTGGCCACGCTTCACTTTCTGCTTTCAGGTTCTACATATACCCCTATTCGGCTCCCCCCGGGTCCCTTTGCAAAGAAAATGCCACACCGCCGAATATCGGATTTTTACCCCCAAAAGGGCCCCCGCAATGAGTGACTTTCTGGGCCCCCGCGCCTCGCTGAGCCCCTGTGCCCCTACTTTCTTGGGGCCTTTCGAAGCGGGTTTTTTACCGGCCCTGGCCCCCTTTTGGGTCCCGGAAACCTTTTTACAACTGCTGCTATCCTTCTGACTTTACGGCCCCACACGACCCCCGGCTGGGTGCGCCGCTTTCCTGAAACCCCAAGCTGAAAGCCCTCTTTTTTCCTGACATGATGAAGGCCCTTTTCCTCAAACCAGGGTTTCCCCAAAGGGGGTCGGGTACATCATCATCTATTAGTGTTTTTTATTTGTCACTTTCTGTCCCCATCCCCGGGGTTTTGGGATGCCAAGGCTGACCCTCAAAACATGACCTCCCAAAGCCACTCTCCCACATCTTTTTTTTTTTTTACTTTGCCCCCTACTGCAAAACCAAGGGGGTATTGGCCCCCTTTCTTTGCTGCCAAATTTGCTGCTGAAACCCCCCCTTTAAATTGTTCCCCCTCGCAAAATTTTGTGGAGTGGCCCCGAAACAAAGTAATCTCGGCTGAGGGGGAACCGGAAGGGGCAGAGGCGGGGGTTTTTTGGGGGGAGGGGGAGGGCCGCTTGGGCCCGCCCCCCCGGGCCATGGCCAAAATAAGGGGTTTTGTCTCGACGTTTACCCACGCTCTTTGGGGTGGGGTTTTTCAGATGTATCTGGGAAAGAGGGGGTGGGCCCAGTCAACCAATCAAGAACCCCTTTGGGTTTTTCTGAACAACACACGGCCGCTAGTGACAGGGCAGTTGTGGCCCCCACCGAGGTGGGCCCCTGCTGGGGGACGTCCCCCCTTTCTGTTGGGTTTCAAAACCCGGGGCCCTTTCCCGGAATGTTTTGTGCCACGCCACTTTGCAAAGGGCAGAAAATGCGACTTCTCTTTCCCGAAAATAATGTTTTTTTTTTGAAAAAGTAACCCCGACCTGTTTTTTATGATTTAAAAACTGTTTTATGATAAATATTCACCCTGTTTTTGACTCCAAAATAACCCAATTTAAAAAGCTTGGGGAACCCCTTTGGGTATAAAAAGCGCCCCCACAAAAGGCCAGGGAAAAAAATTTTCTTGTATGTGGCTTTTTAAAAAAACGTGTTTTTTCTAAATGTTAAAAAGCACAAACAGGTTAATTAAAACCTTTTTGGGGGGCTTTAATTTGGCTCCCGGAAAAATGTTTTATATTTTTTGGGGTTTAAAAAAAAACGTTTAAATTTTTTCAGCCCCACCAGCAAAAAAAACGGGTTTAAATTTAACCCCTTTGGGTGTAAAATTTCACCCAAAAAATTTTAGGCCCCCCAAATAGTAGCTTTGAAACGTGTTAAAAATTGCGTGTTTTTTTTACCCACACAACAAGGGGAAAACAGGTAAATTTTCCTTTGCTTGTGAATTTGGGCTTAAAAGGGAAAAAAATTTTTATATATTTGGGGGGTTGAAAAAAAACAGTTTTTTTTTTCAGCCCCACCAGCAAAACAACGCTTTTTAACCCCCGGATGTAAATTGCGCCAAAGGGAAATTTAACCCACAAAAATAGTAGCTTTTTTTACGTGTTAAAAATTGCGTGTTTTTCCCAAAGCCACACCAAAAAGAGATTTCAGTTTTAATTAACCTTTGCTTGTGAATTAGGTTCCCGGAAAAAATTTTTTAAAAATATTTGGGCGTTGAAAAAGAAAGGTTTTTTTTTTGTCAGCACACCCGCAAAAAAAAGCTTTAAATTTAACCCCCTGGAAAAGTAAATTGGCCAAAGAATTTTACCCCACTAAATAGTAGCTTTTGGGAGCGTGTTTCAAAATTGGGGTTTTTCTACGCCCCACAAAAAGAGATACAGTTTAAATTAACCTTTGCTTGTGAATTTGGCTAAAAGGAAAAAAAATTTTTATATTTTGGGGTTTAAAAAGACGGTTTATTTTTTTCAGCACACCACAAAACAACGCTTAAAAAAACCCCTTTGGGGTGTAAATTGGGGCCCCAAAGGGAAATTTAGGGCCCCAACAAAACTTTAAACCCTTTTTAGCGTGTTACCCAAATTTTCTTTTTTTCTACGCCACAAAAACCAAAAGATACCGTTGTAATTAACCTTTTTCTTGTGAATTAGGCAAAAGGGAAAAATTTTTATAAATTTTTGGGGTTGGAAAAAAAACAGTTTAAATTTTTTTTTTAGCCCCAGCAAAACAACGCTTAATTAACCCCTGGAATTAAATTTTCGCCAAAGAAAATTTGGCCGCACAAACTGTAGCTTGTACGTGGTTTAAAATTGTGTGTTTTTTACGCCACACAACAAGAATACAGTTTTTAATTAAACCCTTTCTTGTTTAATTAGGCCCACAGGAAAAAATTTTTTATATTTTTCCGTTAAAAAAGGGAAAGGTTTCTTTGGGGGGCAAACACACCCGCAAAACAACGTTTAATTAAAACCCCCCGGGTTTTAAAATTTCGCCAAAGAATTTTAGCCCCACAAAATAGTAAACTTTGTAGCGTTTTTACAATTGCGTTTTTTTTCCCACGCACCCCAACAAGAGATACAGTTGTAATTAACCTTTTTTTTCTTGTGAATTAGGCTACAGGAAAAAAAAATTTTTAAAATTTTTTGGGGTTGAAAAAGAGGTTTATTTTTGTTTACCACCACAAAAACAACGCTTAAAAAAACCTTCTGGGTGAAAAATTTTCCCCCAAAAATTGAGCCGCAAAAAACTAGTAGTTTTTTAGCGTGGGTTAAAAATTGCGTGTTTTTCCCAAAGCCACACAAAAAGAGAAACGTTGAAAAAAACCTTTGCTTGGGAAATTTGGTACGGAAAAAAAATTTTTTATTTTGGCGTTGAAAAAGACGGTTTTTTTTTTGTCAGCACACCAAACAAAAAAAACGCTTTAAATTTCCCCTTTTTAAAAGTAAAATTGCCCAAAGAATTGACCCCCACAAAACTTTAGCTTTGTAGTGTGTTAAAAATTGCGTGTTTTCTAAAGCCCCCCCTTTCAACAAGAGATTTCAGTTTGGGAAAATTTAAACCCTTTTCTTGTGAATTAGCTACAGGAAAAATTTAATATTTTTTTTGGCGTTGAAAAAAGCGGTTTTATTTTGTTCCCGCCCCCAGCAAAAAAAACCTTTAAAAATTTAAACCCCCTGGATTAAATTGGCCAAAAATTGAGCCCCAACAAACTATAGCTTTGTAGCATGTTACAATTGCTGTTTTCTACGCCCCACAAAAAAGATACAAATTGGGAATTAACCTTTGGGTTGGGGAAATTTGGCTACAGGAAAAAATTTTTAAAAAATTTTGGCGTTTTAAAAAGACGGTTTATTTTTTTCACAAAACCCGCAAAACAACGCTTTTAAAAAAACCCCCGGATGGGAAATTGCACCCCAAAAAATTTTTAGCCGCACAAACTAGGGAGCTTTGTAGCGTGTTTTCAATTTTCGTGTTTTTTACGGGCCCCACACAAAGATTAAAAGTTGTAATTAACCTTTGGGGGGGGGGTTTTAGGGGGTACAGGAAAAAAAATTTATATATTTTTTCCGTTGAAAAGGCGGTTTCTTGGGTCAGAACCAGCAAAAAACCCCTTTAAATTTAACCCCGGATGTAAATTGCGCCAAAGAATTGGCCCCACAAAATATAGTTTGTAGGTGTTACAATTGCATGTTTTTCCCAAGCCACCAAAAAAAGAGATACAGTTTAAATTTAAACCCTTTTCTTTTTGGGAAATTTGGCTACAGGGAAAAATTTATATATTTTGGGTTGAAAAAGACGGTTTTTTGGGGCAGCACACCAGCAAAACAACCTTAATTAACCCCTGGATGTAAATTGCGCAATAGAATTGAGCAAAACCAAACAAAGAAGTTTGGTTTTTTGGGAAATTTAAAAACGCTGTTTTTTTTTTAAAATAAAAAAAACAGGAATAGTTAATCCCCCTTGGGGTATTTTGGGGGTATATCAGCTGCAGTGGACGCCCCAATTGGGTTTCAGATCCCAAAACCCCCAAAAAAATTTTGAAAAAGAACATTAAAGAACATCCTGAGACAAGCTGAGAACCCCCCCAAAAAAATCGCTTTTATAAAAAACAATCCTTTCCAGTAAAACTTTTCAGCCGGGTGGCAGGGACCTTTTTCCCCGATAGCACTGTGAGAGGAGTGGGGAGCTCCCGGCGTTTGCGCCCGGACTTATAAAGTTCGGTGACGTCCCCAAAAAACCCCCCCGGCCCCATGATTGGCTTCAAACCCCTGCACAAATTTATGGGAGGCATGGGCCCTTTTTCCTCCCAAAGTGCTTTTTCCCCATGTGCGCCATGTGCTCGCAAGGGCCAAATTTTTTAATCAAAACACACTTCGTTTTTTTTTTTCACCCGAAATACCCCAAAAATTTCGACTTTCGTTTCCCCGGGAAAAGGGAAATTTTTCCCCGGGAAAATTCTAAAAAAGAAATTTTTCCCCCTTCGTTAGAATCGATTCGCCCCAATTTTCAAAAAACAATGCAAAAAAGCAAATAAAAAACTCCCCCCTTGATATAAATATAATAAAAATGGGGGGGAGTCCCCAAAAAAACCACCAAAAACCGGCTAGTTTTTGAAGTTTTCGAAGTTGTTTTTTTTGGGTTTTAGAAAATTTTAAAAAGGGTTCCTACTTTCCCCATGGAAAGGAAAAAAGGAAAAGGGAAAAATTTAAAAAGCAAATTCCATATTTTAGTTTTCCCTTTTTTTATTTTAAAAAAATTTAAAATTTTCAATTTTCCCAAATAAATGGGGAAAATTGGAAATTTTTACTTGAAATTGAAAATATGTAAAAAAATGTAAATGTTTTTGGTAATGTCATGCAAATCATTGGGTACCTAATAAAAAAAATGTTTAAAAAAAAAACAAATTTAAAAGGGGATGGTTTCCCGGACAACTGAAAAATAACTGCGGGAAAGTAAGGTCCAATGTAAAATAAAAAACACAATCTTATAAAAGTTAGGGAAAAATACTTTAAAATATAAAGCAAATACAATTCCCCCCCCCAGGGTGTAAGTAAAAAGCAAATAAATATAAATTCCAACAAACAAAAAAAAACAAAAAAGATAAGTTTTCATAATAGGGGAATAAGCCCCGCAGCCAAGGGTACAAAAAGCGCGTTTTGCTTGAAGCTTCGGGCAAAGGGGTTTTAAACAAGGGCTTACAAATACAGATGTAAAATTCTGACAAGAATACTGAAAGTGGTCTAAGTGTTTAATTTCCAGCAGAGGCATCACTATATGGAAATTAAAGCATTTTCAAAAAAATTTTTAATGGTGATAATGTATTTCTTAACCCTTTTTTTCATCTTTTTTCAGAATATTTCACTTAATGCATTATCTTTAGTATACTTGGGAAAGGGGAAAAATATTTAAAAGACATAAAAAACAAAAAAATTTAGGTCCATTTCCATCAAAACTTCCTTTTAAGAATAAAAAAAATTAAATTTCACAATTCTATCTAACTTGTTTTCTTCTAGGGGGAACTTTAATTTAAGGGTGAAACCCAAAAAAAGGTTTTAAAATAAATTTTTAAAAATGTGAAAAGTTTTTATTTTTTTTTTTTTTTTAAAATACAAAAAAGGGGGGCATTAAGTGGGGACTTTTGTATTTGATCACAAATTATTTCGGCCTTTCTGTAAAATTATACATCATGTTTCTAAGTTTGTACATTTCACATTTTCTTCTTAAAAGGGGGTTCCCCTTGTAATCAATTAAAGATTTTGGGCCCTAAATTCATAAAAATATGAGGGCCCAACCTCTAAGTCCTGCACTTTTCATGAGAAATTTGGGCCCCCCAAAATTTTTGTCAGAGTGAAGAGGGGGGCCCCTGCTTATGTGCCCAACCCATCCAAACCTTTTTGTCTGATAAGGGGGAAAACCCCTTTTAATTTTGTAAAGAGCTATTAAATTTTTGCATTTCAAATTTTAAAAAAAATTAAATTTTGATTTAAATTTTTAGGTCCCTAGAGGTTTTAATTTGGGTTTTTAATAAAGGGAAAGGGCAATCAGGGCTTATGTATGATAAAGACAATGGTGTAAAACTGAAATGTTTAGGTATGTTGGTCATGTTATAAGTAGGTGGTCTAGGAGTTGTACAAGAGGGATGAATTGCATCCATCACTTTAAAAACACAGAAGAAATTTGGAAAATGGGATTTAAACATTTAAAATTTAAAGGGCAACATTTAAACTAAATGAAAGGGACAAAAATTGATAATAAAGCTGGGGTGGGGTTTTGGCTTTTTTTTAAAAATTTTAAAATCTTTCCCCCATACATTTTAATGGGTGTTTTAACTGCAGTCAAACACACTGAATCAGAACTTCCATAAAAGAAAAGAGGGAAAAATGTGCATATGTGGCTACCACTCTAGTCTGCACACAGAAGAGAATTAAAGCACATGTAAGGTGCACTGAGACCTGCCATGCACAAAGGCCTAACGCTGAGCGACCTACGTGGAGTGTATAACCCCTGTATCACACTGTTACGTTAAGGGACACAGGGCTGCCATCAGAAATTTCAGGATATCATAAAGCTAAAGTATTGGACCCCCCCCCCAAAAAAAAAATAAAAACATTTTTAGTTTAAATTGGGAAAAAACCTGCAATATTGCCATTGCTTTTGGGTTTTTATATTTTTTTGGATCTGACTTTACAGTGTAATTGAAGTGTTATCTTTATTATATGGATAAGTGAGCAAACAAGATCCAAAAGATACCACCACCTATCACCGCTATTTAATACCACCGTACTATTACTGAACAAATCAGTTTACCGAGATCAACTTACCAATAACAACAATATACAAGGATCAAATAATAACGCCACACCATAACCACATATCACCCCATAAAGTGACTGAATAATATCATCATACTGTTCCTCAACTTAAAAAAGCGCACTACTATGGCTCCAAAAGTAGGTACATAAGTACGGCCCTTCGTAATTAGGCTGATAAGACTACTGGTAGCTAGGTAAGTAACTATGGCCCCTCAAAGTTAGAATTTTTATTTCATAGGGAACATAAGGATTTACAAAAACAGATATCAGGAATGGCCATGGGTGCTCTTTAATTTACTCCATTATAGCACTGCAGGGAAATGTAATAACTTTGGAAGGTTTAGTTGGCAGATTGCAGCTAAATGCTGGACGTCCACAGTAACACACCAACTGATCGTTTAATTGTCAAGGGAGCTTTATAATAAAATTATAATATAAAAGTGGACAACACCTTTAAGTACTTTTATTTCCTTTAATAGGAATCCGAATGATTGCTGTTGGGGTAGGAGGAGCAGACATAGATGAGCTGCGGGCTATCATGATGAACCGTAACTTGGAGGACATCTTTTTTGTCAGCTCCTTTGATGACTTCCCATCAATTGTACAGGATCTTATAGAAACAATATGCTTTGAGACAGAAAAGCCAGTGAAAATGGAACCCTCCGAGGTAAATTTTTGGACTCAAATATTGTCCTCATTAGATGCTCTATAATCTGTGTGTTACAATACTGAGGATTGAAATGACCCCTTGAACTGGTTACATACTTGTTTTTACTTTTGAGAGGTTGGGACTACTAGCGATTAGTTGGTTGATATGACATATTTCAAGGGAAAAATATAGTCCTTGTAATGTCTGATGCAAAAGACTAAAACTTGTCCCCTCCTCATTCTAGGAATCAAACAAACATGAAAAAATTAGATTTTCCCAAGAAACACATACATATGACACATAGATGTGGATATACATAAGGATACATACATACGTATATTTACATCCACCCATGCACACACATGCATTTACTTATACACAGCTACAGGGAATATGATTTTTAGGTAACAATGCAATATGAATATATATTTATGTCACCAATATTAATTTATGATTACATTTGTAACTATGTACAATGTTTGTTTTAGGCTTAAAAGGGATGATAGATGAATTAGGGAAAGGTGATGCATATGTTACTTCTGCAGAACAGTTTGACAAAATTTATGTCTTAAATGCATCAGTTATGAATTCACTATCCATTAAAGACTTAAGTGAAATTACAGGATACATTTATAGATTTACATTTACAGTAAAGATATAGTTTGTCAGTGATAAAGAGACACTTTCATGAAGATATTATCCTTTCAGCGCACTCTACACAATGTCACTGTCCTGTGTCAAATCTATGTCTGTTGACTTAAAGGGGTTGTCTCACTACATTGATTCATCTCACCTCACTCCTGTTTTCTTGGTTTCATTTTGAATTCAGGGGCATGTTTACTGGATTCTACAAGGCTGCAGTAGAAACCAGGTCTTGTAGCTATAGCAACTAGTGCTAGCAGCCTATCATGAGAGATTGAACAGGTCTGTAACTATAGCGACCTGAGGAGCTGATGCAGGTCATACAAGAGGAGATATCTAGGAATAGGTAGGACACTGTTAATGGACATATATTGCAAAGTGACTTGTTTTTGCAAGATCTTTAACATAGAAATAAATCCTTGTAGCGAGATAACCCCTTTAAGAAATGTACATCCTGTGATACCAGTGATTCCACTCACAATAGGAGATAGTTAAAGCTCCTCCTCTTCCCCTACCTGCACACTGACTTATTCCTAGGTCACAGAGCTTGTCTAGAAAACTTTGATATAGAAGTCAATGAGTCTGCTCCTGTTCACAGGCTCCTATGTGCATGAATCTGCTGTAAATGCTGTTAAAAGCATTTTCATTGCTAGATGGAAGCCAAATGAAAACCATGTGGCTGATATAGATACGTATACATTAAAAAAAAAGGTATGGAATCACATACAAGCAGGGGCGTCACTAAACCATTTTTTTCATGGGTTTATGCCCTGAATAACATAGCTCCTGCCTCAAGCCTGGCCTGGACTGACAATCTTCCCTAATAGGCAGATTCCCAGTGTGCCTCACACACAAACAAATCTCTTCAACTATATGCACATCTTCTATAGTTTCATCATGACACCAGCCTTTCTGCCTCATCTAGGCTGCAAAGCCTAAGGTACCAGATGTAAAAGAGAAAGATGTTCCACCGGGGAATGGGAAGAGGTGAGTATTATTATGTTTTTATTTATTTATTTTGCATATCTAGCTACCAAGCGGTCACGTATATGTCTACCTATTGAGGGGTTACCTATATACCTACCTACTGGGGGTCACCTATATACCTATCTACAGAGGGGGCACCTATATATCTACCTAATGAGGGGTAACCTATGTACCTACTTACTGGAGACATTTGTATCCCTAACAACTGATGGGTAACCTATATACCTTCCTACTGAGTGGTCACCTATATACCTACCTATTGGGGCATCTATATAAATATTGAGTAGGTACCTATATCCTTAAAGGGGATGTATCGCTTCCTTACTTCGGCTCATTCACACTGCTCTGAGCTTCTCAACTCTGTGAATGCAGGGGTGTTTCTTCCCCTCCCAGCTGGATGACATCATCCCCCCTTCACTGCTGGCCTGAGACCCCCCCCCTCCCCTCTGAGTCCACATATCACTGTGTCTCTCCCTATCAGTCTTATTTTATAAGAGCTGTATACATACCACAGGCTGCATTCAATCTAATCTGAGCAACTGATCTCCTCTCACAGCTGGAAATGTATTACAGCTTTCTAAGAATGGCACAGATCTGCACGTACGCAGTAGAGTTAGGCACAGCGTCCAACCGCTCATGTTTTCTCATTGTACAATCTGCTGCAGTCTGTTTCTGCTAGGTGTGGAGACAGAAAAATGCTATGGCCCCTAACTCTGAGTCATTCTGTACAGTACCTGAATCGACCCAGGGGCTGTACAGAATGTAAATGAGCTCTCAGCTAGTGCATTGCAAGGAGGAGGGATTTGACCCACACTGGATATCAGTGTAAATAAAAACACAAGATAAGGGACACTGTGAAAACAAGGCAGCTTTGCTATTGACATCCAATTGCAAAGTTGCTTGTTTTCACTGTCCCCTTATTCTGAAGACCATTTAATGAAACGATAACACCCCTTTAACTACTGGAGACCACTATGTACCTACTTACTGAGGGAGCGTCTATTTCCCTACCTATTGGAGGCATCTATATACCTATCTACTGGGGGCACCTGTATACCTATCTGCTGAAGGGACATGTTTAGCCCTACCTACTGAGGGAACACCTATATCCCTATCTTCTAAGGGGGCACCTATATATCTACCTACTGGGGGCACTTATATCCCTACCTATTAGGGGAACCTGTATGTCTACCTACTGCTGGTACTTTTGTCTCTACCGACTGGAAGCACCTATATGTCTACCTACTGAGGGCACCTATATATCTACCTAATGGGGGCATATATACCTACCTATTGGGAGAAGCTATGTACCTACAGCAGGTGAAATAAGTATTGGACATGTCACCAATTTTTGAAGTAAATATATTTCTAAAGGTGCTATTGACATGAAATTCTAACCAGATGTCAGTAAAAACCCATCCAATCTCCACAGGCAAAGAAATCAAACCATAAATGTCTATAAATTGTATGAGAAATGACACAGGGAAAAAGTATTGAACACATGAAGAAAGAGCAGTGCAAAAAGCCATAGAAAGTCACTATACCAACTGAAATCTATCAGTAATTAGAAAGAACTCCTGCCATTTAATACAAAATACTGTAATATTAGCTGGTTCAACTGATGGTCTATATAAATGTGTCTCATTACAAAGATGCTTTAAGACCTTCATAATGTTATTGTTACAAAACATTCTGATGGCATCAGTTATATAAGAATTTCTCAACGACTGAAGGGTCCAGTGAGCACTTAGGGCCATAATCCAAGAGTGGAAAGAATATCACTTCTCTATAAACCGTCCATGACCAGGTGCTCTCCACAAGATTTCAGAGAAAAGTGAAAAGAATTATCAGAAGAGTTGGCAGGAACCAAGGACCACCTATAGAGAGTTACAGAAAAACCTCCATGTCCTGTATCATTGCTCATCACGAAAGACTCCATTGCTGAACAAAACATGTTTTGAAGCATGTTTAAAGTTTGAACAACAACATTTAGCCTGTGAAATACTGGAAGAATACAATCTGGTCAGATGAGACCAAAATTAAACACACCATGCTTGGAGGTTAAAATGCACTGTATTTCACTCCAAAAACACCATACCAACAATGAATTTTGGAGGTGGGAACATCATGGACTGGAGCTCGTTTTCATCATACGACACTGGCAAACTTCATATAATTGAAAAAATGCTGAATGGACATATTTACAGAAACATTCTTGACAAAAATCTGCTGCCATCTACCAGGATGATGAAGATTAAACAAGCGCTCCTTCAGAGTTCATAGAAGGAGCCCACGGAACCTTCAGGATTTGAAGGTGTTTGTGTGGAAGAATGGGCCAAAATCACACCTGAGCATTGAATGCACCCATTTCTCCATACAGAAGGCGTCGTGAAGCTGTCATCACCAACAAAGGCTTTTGTATGAAGTATTAAATACATTTTAATAAGCATGATTAATATTTTGTCGCTGTGTCATTTCTCATTATTACACACAGCTTAATTTATGGACATCTATGGTTTTATTTCTTTGCCTGTGTGAATTGGATGAGTTGTTACCGACATCTAGTGAGACTTTCATGTCAATAGCACCTTTAGAAATGTATTTATTCAGAAAATTGGTGACGTGTTCAATGCTTATTTCACCCGCTGTATATACCTACCTACTGAGACGTCTGTATCCCTACCATTTGTGGGGCCCCTATATCCCTTCCTACTGATGATGCACCTATATAACTACCTACTAAGGGGGCACCTATATTCCTACCTACTGGGGACACCTATATACCTACCTACTTGATGGGTGCACCTATATACCTACCTACCTACAGAGGGAACCTATATACCTACCTACTGAGGGAGCCTATATACCTACCTACTGAGAGCACTTATATAACTACCTATTAAGGGGGCCTTTACTCCCACCCACTAAGTGGATCTATATACCTAGGTAGGTAGTCTCCACGGGGTTGGGCTTCTATCTCTCCCAGGACATTTTGTCAGTAAACCTTGACCTGTAACCCCCAGCCTCCTCCGGTTACTCCCCAAAACCAGTGTGTTATATGGCATAGTGCCAATACAAAATACAACCTCCACCTATTACCACATAACCCCCACCTCCACCTACCACCCTATGGGGAGTTTGTACAGAGATGGGGAATGAGTAGGGTGTTGAAAAAGGAAGGATTCTCAGAGGTTTTTGTGGTAAATTCTGCAGAGACAATTGTTGCTGAAAGAAGTCATTATGGCAGTCTAGGCCAAAAATAAAATAAAAGGGGAAGAGCACGACTCATCAGAGAAGACATCACCTGTGAGTCACTAGCTATGACTGCACTGTAAACACTTGTCTGCAGCATGCCTATGAACAACTAGTAGTCACCATGTGGTGCTCCCATGTTGTCATGTTATGGCAATATTATTTGGTCTTTAGATATTACTGGGATTTATGGTCTTAACATTGTGGTATTTTTTTAGTAACAGTATGACGGTAATGGTAATATGTATCGTATATTTTCCCAATGTCTAGGTGTATTATTTGGTGATTGTATTATTTAGAGTTATTACACTATTGTACATACATGACCATTTTTGAAGAGGCACTGATTTTCATTATACAGTGTCCTCCTGAGACGATGGAAAATATGGAAAATTAGTGACAGGAACAGAAGTCTTTTTATTCGTAAAATACATGCCGCAGTTCATGTGCTGTGAGAAATGGTGTGTGAACCCAGCCCTACTGTGCAAAATGTAACACAATGGGGCCGGGCCCCGGAAGTTTTAGGACTCTAGCAACGCCCCTGCATAGAAGCCTATGTTACTCTATTCCACAAAGTCCATTAAAAATCGTAGTAATTAAAAGTATGCCTTTTTAACATGGAAGCTTTAAGGGGTTTTGCCACGATGTAATGTTGACGTGGGATCCTCCAAAATGGGTATTTAATCACTTTTCTAAATATATGTCATTTCAAAAAGTGAAGCCTGTGAGATCTACAGCTTTCTTTACAAGCCCTTAGTTACTTAAAGTTTGCATTAGACACAACAAC
>JAODAL010021645.1:0-66572 GCA_025379985.1 Phyllomedusa bahiana
AAAAGGGGGGGAAATTTCCCGCCCTGTACGAGAGCGGTTTTCCCCCCCATTTAAAATTAGAAAAATCCTTAAAAAGCCCCATTCACATCCCTTTTTCTTAAGCAACAATTGGGAAAAATTTTTGGGGGAAAAAATTTTTTGACCTTATGCCATAAAATAAAAGGGAACGGGGACCCAAAGGGGCTCAAAGGGTTTCCTTTTTTGAGTGCGGACGAAGTGGCTTCTCTTGGTTCAGCTCGGTGATGCTTTTAGTCCCCCCCAGGTTTCCCTTTTACCTTGTCTTCCTTTTTTTTTTCCTCTAAATTTTTCCCTTTAGCAATGGAGGAAATATTCTGCTCTTTGAGTGGTGAATATGCTCCCCCCAGACATTGGATTCTTTTTGGGGAAGGATTTTTCCTTGATCTGCTTGTTCACAATTTTACCAAAAGCATGCTGTTTTTAAAATTGAAAATTCCCGCCAGTCCCTTTCCTTGGGTTTGCATTTTTGTTTGGATGCCTTTTTGTATGGGGGCCCCTACCCTTTATGTTTTCCCAAAAGTTTTCCCCTTTTTGTAGGAACCTTTTTTTGCTGACAAAAAGGGGGCTATCCCTGTTTACGGAATTTCCCCCCAAAACCCCCCCTTTAAACGGCCATTGCCCTTTTCTTTTTTCCCTATTTTTCCCCCCCTTAAAATTTGGGGAGGGCCAGTTTAAAAAAGAGGAAAAACCCGCAGACAAAATTTCCCCCTCTTTGGCCTTTCGTTTTTTTTGAAATTTCCCCCTTTTAACCCCCAAAACCCCATTGTGTCATTAAAGAGGGGCTTCAGAAATGGTTTTTTAAATGCGGTTTTGTTTATTTTGGGTTGGGCATTTGGCCCGTTTTGTTCTGTTTGGACTGCGAGACAGGTTTTCGGCCCCGGGGGGATGACGGGTGTGCTCGTTTTTTTTGTGTTTTCCCGGGCCCTTTGGAAGGGAGTGCCTTTTTCTTGTATCCCCTTTGTCCCGCCCCCCCCCTTCCTTGCTGCCTACCACCACCTTTTTCCTCCATGTTATTGAAGAATAATTTTTTGAAGAAAATTACACCAAAACCCGTTAAAAACAAAGGGGTTTTTTAAATTTCCCTATAATTTCCAAATTTTGGCCAACCCTGGTTTAGAAAAAAGAATTTTTTTTTTAGAATATCTGTGAAATGGGGTCCCTTTTTAGAAGAACCATGACCACGGGCAGCAAAAACAAAAAGTTTCTTGAATCCCAAATTGGCAAAATAGGGTTTTGAAAAGAAATTTTTTTTTTTGGAATACCTGTGAAAAAGGGGGCTTTTGGAAGAAAGCTGACAGCAAAACAAACACACCCAAAAATTGTTCTTGAATCCCCATATTTTTGCAACTGGGGAAATAGGAGTTTGTAATAAAATTTTTTTTTATTTGGGAAAATCTGTAAAATTGGGGGGTTTTTGGAAGAGCCCCTTTCAGCAAAACTGCAAAGCAAAAACCCTTTTTTGGGGAATCCCAAAAAAATTTTCTGCTAGCAAAAAGTATTTTCAAAAGATTTCTTTCTAAGGGGAAAATCTGTGAACGGTGTCTTATGGGAAAAAAACCTGGGTTTCAGCAGTGCAAAAGCAAAAAAAGTCTTCTTGAATCCCAAAAAAAATTAAATACAAACTTTGTATTTCAAATAGATTTTCTTTCTATGGAAAAAAATGTGAATGGCGTCTTATGGAAAAAAAAACCCGGCTACTGTAGTGCGACCCAGGAGTTTCTTTTAATCCCCAAAAAGTCTGTAGCAAATAATATTACAAATTTGATTTCTTTCTATGGATTTCTGTGAACGCGTCTTTTGGAGGAACCCTGGGGAGCAACACTGGAAAAACTTGTTTCTTTTTTATAGGAGATTTGTGATGGTGTTTCTGCGTAGTGGACCCCAAGAACAGAAGAAATGAATTTTTGGGGCCCTCTGAAAAAGATTGGAAAAATGCAGCCAAATATAAAAAATTTTCCTATACAAAAACTATACCAAAAATTCCCCAACCCTAAATATTGGTGTGTGTTCCCTAACCCCAACCCCCCTACCCCGGGGGAATTTTAACCAGCAGCTTTTCCCGTATAAAATCACTAGAAAATGTTTTTTTGCCTGCTGGCAAACAAAACAACAGAGGCAGCAGTGTTTTTTCAGTCAGAGGTAAGTTGAAATGGTGTTCAGAGGGGAAATACAGTGACATAAATAGGGCGGTCATGTAATTTTAGCAGCCAAAAGATCCCCACACCCTCAGTGGTGATGTTTTTGACCCCCTCTGTACTCTGCCTGTTGGTGGCCGCCAAAATGAAGGAAGCTGTCACGTCAAGGGGGTACGTGAGCTGCTGGAACCCAGCCCACTGTCCTTCCTACTTTACGCGTGCCCCCAGGGGATGGAACTGGGGCAGTCCCTGCCTGCTAAAAATGCTGGGGCCCTCAGGAGGAAGAATAGTCAGACAGTCCGGGGAAATAAAAAATGGGGAACACCAAAGCCACAAATCAGAACCAGGGGATAAAATGTAAAAAAAGCCGAGGTTAAACACGAACGGGGAAGGTAAAAAAATCAGGAAGGACAAGTGGGGTCAGGGAATAAGCCCAGGTCTGGTACACAGATAAGCAAAAAACAATATTTAAAACAAAGTAACAAAGGCAGCCCGGAATTTCACAGGCGCAGCACTCGCCCTAGAGGGATTTTAAATGTGTTTCCCGGATACTGCCCCTGTAGCTTATTGGAGCGGCCTCTGGGTTCTCCCACTAGCTGGTGCGACACGCCCCATGTCAGGAGTGGCTGGGCGTCTGTCACTCACACAGCTCCCAGCAGACTGTCTATCAGGGTGGGGTCGCTAATAAGCTGCTGCAGACTCTTGCTCCCTGCAAACCGAGCGCTGCCCAGCCCTGACAGAAGCAGCTGAAAATGGTGCTGAATTTGGTTCGGCTCGGGTTCGGAAAATACGTAAAATTCTAGGCATACAAGGTGGATCAGAATGCCTTGTAATTGTTGTAAAATGAGGAAAAAGTGGTTAAGAATGTTTATTAAACCAGTTGTATTTTTTTTCTCTGTGGTGTGCAGTAGCATTTTTAGGTTATGTACACATGGCATTTTTCAGTTCAAACAACGTATTGCAAAGCACTGCGTAAAACGCATCTAGAGACGTACCCAAAGTGTGGTGAGTCATTGGATGCGTTTTCTGTGCCTGCTGTGAAAAACGCATCAAGAATTGACATGTCAATTCTTTAAATAGATTCGAAAGACGTATCAGAAAGACGCCTGTAAAACACGCATCGGCGTTCAGACGTTTGAACACCAATGCCTGTTTTACATTGAAACCAATGTAAATCACATTGTTAAATGCATGTTTGGGTCTGTTTTGGGACCGAAACATGGATGCAAACACGCGTCTAAAAAACGCTGTGTGAACATACCCTTCAAGCACAAAAGTAGCAAAATCTTACACATTCCAGTTGCTATTTAATTTAATGATACATTTCCCTTCCCCTTGCAATGGTGAAATTACATCCCTAGTGGAAAAATTTCGGGGTGCAAATATGTTGTAGGCAACTGCACCACATCAAGTCATGCTAATGAGGGCTCACTCACAGGCGTATAACATGGATCTTTGAGATGCAGCTTCACGATACTGTACATTTACTCACAACCTCCTAGTCAGTGTGGATGACTTTCGTTTTCATCTTTTTCTGGAAAACTTTTACACAACAGTCAAACTTAAAAAAAAATTTAACAAGCAAATTGCAAAAACAGAAGTATATCTTACAGGCTTCTACCACTCTCCTTTTTTTCATCAAGGGAAAATTTTATTCACACGAATCTGGGTAAAGTCGGTAATTTTCACCATATAAATGTTAGATACTGTTTAATGTATTGTTTTTATGCTATATGTGGTTTAAAGGTTGTATGATTTTAGAATATTTAAAGAGAACCTGTCATATAGTTTATGCCCCCCTTGCTGAGGACAGCACAAGCTAGTGACAGACCTGCTGTTTCCAGCGCTGTGTCCCTCATTCTGTAAGATGCAGGAATTTTAGAACATTTACCCCTCAAATCTTATTCATGAGCAGGTGTTAGCCCCGCCCACCAAAGGCTAGCCCCGCCCACCTGGCAGTTATTCTCATGTTTCTACCTATTCAAAGTAATAGGTTTTCCAGTTGAGGTGGGTGGGGCTAGCCTCAGGTGGGTGGGGTTTGAAAAAAAACTGACTCTTTGAATGACTCTTTTCTGGCTGAAAACTGCAGATTTGGCATTCAATACTCTAAAACTCCTGCATCTTACAGAATAAGGGACACAGCACTGGAAACAGCATGTCTGTCACTAGTTTATGCTGCCCTCAGCAAGAGGGGCACAAACTATGTGACAGGTTCCCTTTAAGATATTTTATTGTTTGATATATGTTTTATATATTTGTAACAATATAAACACACGCAAAGTTAATCTTCCTGTTTGTTTAAGGATGTCACCCAAAGGTTGGAGTTCCTTTTACATATGATTAGATATGTTTGTGCAGAAAGGAAGAAAACTGAGGAAGTATGTTTTACGAAATGAATTGTTTCTACCAAGCAGTAGTAGTAAGTAAGAAATATTTTGAAAGTCAGCACTACTCCTCCATATTTTTAGTCTGGTAAGCCAATTGGGCCAGGGGATAGAGAGTATATCTTTCTTCTCTTTTTTTTATGTAGGTAAGGTAGGTACGCAGTAGATGGGCCCCAGGTAGCTAGGCAGGTAGGCTATAGCAGGGCCCCACATAGGTATGTAGGGAGGCAGGGTATAGGTGGGACCCACGTAGGTAGTTAGGTAGGCTATAGGTGGGGCCGACATACAAATATAGGGTATAGGTGGGGCCCACATATGTAGGTAGGTAGATAGGCTATAGGTAAGGGCCCACATAGGTAGGTATGTAGAGAGGATATAGGTGTGCCCCACATATGTAGGTAGGTAGGCTATAGGTGGGGCCCACATAGGTAGGTATGTAGAGAGGATATAGGTGTGCCCCACATATGTAGGTAGGTAGGCTATAGGAGGGACCCACATAGGTAGGTAGGTATATAGGTTATAGTTGGGGCCCACATAGATAACTAAGTACGTATAGAGGCTATAGGTAGGCTCCACATATGTAGGTAGGTAGTTAGAATATAGGTGGCGTCCACATAGGTAGGTAGAGACACTATAGGTGGGCCCCACATATGTAGGTAGATAGGCTATAGGTGGACCTCACATAGGTAGGTAGGTATATAGGCTGTAGGTGGGGCCCACAAAGATAGGTAGATATGTATAGAGGCTATAGGTAGGCTCCACATATGTAGGTAGTACATAGGTTATAGGTAGGAAGGTATATAAGCTATAGGTCTGACAAACTTAGGTAGGTAGAGAGGATATAGGTGGGCCCTATATAGGTAGGTAGATAGGCTATAGGTTTGGCCCACATAGGTAGGTATGTATATAGGCTATAGGGGGGCCCACATAGGCAGGCTTCAGGTTGGCTATAGGGGCCCATATAGACAGGCTTTAGGTAGTATATAAAGGGCCATATAGGCAGACAGGCTTTAGGTAGGCTATAGGGGGCCCTACATAGGTAGGCAGGCTTTATTTAATGCTAAAGGAGGTCACACATAGGCAGGCAGGCTTTAGGTAGGCTATAAGGGGCGCGATTATATGACATCATCACAATGCTCACGTCATCACTGAGGGTGGATGCCTAGTAGGCTTAAGGCCTCCCAGGTGGATTAGCAGAGGGGAGCGCCATCAGTGCTCTGCTCTGTTGAGACCGGGCAGTCCTGTCTCTGAACACTCGAGACAGAGGGCCAGGCGTTCTAAAGCAGGATGCCCAGGTGGCTGCTACCCGGTAGTTCCGTCCCCGTATGTGCTAGATAATTATCAACATTTAGGGGTTGTTCAGCTCTACCTTTAACAATAAATTGCTACTGCTGACTGAATGCAGAGGGTAAGTGCCTTTACCTGACTTCACCGTTTGGAAGTTAAAGGGGTTTTATCATTTCATTAAATGGTCTTCAGAATAAGGGGACAGTGAAAACAAGCAACTTTGCAATTGGATGTCATTAGCAAAGCTGTCTTGTATTCACAGTATTCCTTATCTTCTGTTTCTGTTTACATTGATATCCAGTGCTGGTCGAATCCCTCCGGATCCCTCCTCCTTGCATTTCACTAGCTGAGAGCTCATTTACATTCTGTACACCCCCCGGTCCATTCACGGAGCTGTGTCTGTCACTCAGAGTAAGGGATCGTCACATTTTCACTTTATACAGGCAGAAGAAACAGAATTACACTGAAGCGCTTACACAATCAGGAAATAGCACAATTTGTGTCGATCCCTGCCTGACTCAGAGTTAGGGCCGTAGCATTTTCTCTCTCCACACCCAGCAGAAACAGACTGCAACAGATTCTACAATGAGAAAACATAACAGTTTTGTCCTGGTGCCTAACTCTCCTGCATAGAAGGGTGATCTGTGCTGTTCGTAGAAAGCTGTAACACATCTCCAGTTGTGACAGGAGAAGAGTTCAGTTGCTCAGTCTAGATTGAATGCAGCCTGTGGTATGTATACAGCTCTTACAAAATAAGACTGCAGGGAGAGACACAGTGACATGTGGATTCAGGCAGAGAGGGGAGGGGGGAGAGTCTCGGGAGCCAGCATGCACAGTGAAGGGGGGATGATGTCACCCAGCTGGGAGGGGACGAAACGCCCCTGCATCTCCAGAGTTGAGAAGCTGAGAGCAGTGTGAATCAGCCGAACTAAGGAAGCGATACATCCCCTTTAGGGATTGCAAGCGGTGATGTCAGCCAATGGCATATGGCCGATTAATGGCTACAGTGGTTTTGATCCCACCTCCGGCAGCAAAAGTGAAAAGAAGACCCAGGGAGAGTACTGGTGTCAGCACTGCTTAAGCAGAGGTGATACAAATGTTAATATGTTTTATTTTTTTTTGTAGTACTAAATTTATTGTAAAAGGTATACCTGGATAACCCCATTAACTGTGAACTGTAAAATGATAAAAAAAAAATGCAATCACAACAATCTTCACAATTCACCTTACATCTGGCAAACCACAGACTGCTATTATTAAACATTCCCTAATTTTATGTAATGTCTGAGAATATACAATCAGAAACCTGAGCTGTTCTTCTACATTCACTGCTACGCAAAAAAAATCTGTGACCGTTTCTGTTCTGTTCCCAAAGGGTACCGAGAGAGATTGACAGAATTCTAAATGACATTCAGCAAATCTCAGTAAAATTCATTCACTCTCCCAGCGTGTGGAGTCCACCTAGCAGTCCAGCGGTAATATATTTTGTGTCTGGCCATCGGTAATTTTGCCTCTAAAATGTACAGATTGTTCACAATTGAAATAAGCAGAACTTGCTTTGTCATGCTTCTTATTATAGTTATAACAAGACCAAGATTCAATTGTACTAAACTTTTTTGGGGGGAATGTTGGCCTGACAGCAAGCAACTAAGATGAGAATTGTGTAATTCAATCACTGGGAAGCAAGCCATCATCTTAGTCAGCATTCTCCACAATTTCTATAGCCAAATAATTGCTGTGACACTTCGTTTCTCCTTATTTTGAATGATTCCCTGTGAGGAACTTCACTATTTACTAAAGCTCTTTCTTGGCAAAAACAGTCTCGTGGCTCTTGTTTAAAATACGTAATAAAATGTACTGTATCAAGCTCTCAGAGCATGCACTAGTATTTCTAAATTGTCATAGAAAAACCATTTTTTATAGGTTGACAAAACAACCTGTGTGTATGGTATATATTGTATATTATTTTCCATTATAGTCTATGTGACAGTAATATCAGTGAACTGCAGCTGTCTTGACTAGTGTTGAGCGATTATTATCGACAAAGTTGAAATCAGCACAGTTTTTATGTTGATCGAAATTTTTAGATCATGCGATAATTTAGGTAAAATCGTGACACTTAAAGATCCCCGCCTTTTTTCGGCGCTTTCCTGTAATTTTGCGGCCAGCAAATACTTACAAATAGAGCGGGGTTTGGTGTGTGGCACGTCTACAGGTGTATGTTGGTTTGGGGCTGGAAAAATCCATGACCCGTTTTACATAAAAGCCCTTTCCTTTCAGGCCTCAGTGTCTCTCAGCGTTCAGAGCAAAAGGGACTGCGCTCTGCTTGGTCCAAACAGCTCAGCAAAATTTAATCTATTTTTCACAGAAAAGCTCTACTGTTAGCTTGATCTTTAAAAATTTATTTAAATTTAGAGTTTGGGAAATTTTATGTAGTTAGGTAGAGAATTTTAAAGGACATCTATCGCTGTAAAGCACGGGGGGGAAAACGGGGGG
This sequence comes from Phyllomedusa bahiana, assembly GCA_025379985.1. Classification (NCBI taxonomy): domain Eukaryota; kingdom Metazoa; phylum Chordata; class Amphibia; order Anura; family Hylidae; genus Phyllomedusa; species Phyllomedusa bahiana. Next base: position 8,321 of record JAODAL010021645.1, read on the forward strand.
GGGGGGCCCCCCGGCGAACACGGGACAAGCCTCTATTAAAAAGAACACGGTAAAGTTCCCAAGATTTTGTGTAGACTTTGCACTGAAATAGTTTTATCATTAACAGTTTTTATTGAAATTTTTTCCGGATTTTGGGGCAGCCAAAACTTATATTGGGATACCCCATCTTTTCTATAACTGCAGGTCTTTTTGTTGGTGCAAAACCCCTTTAAAATTAAATCATTTACTTTTCGATAGGTGTTCCCCTTTAATTGATTTTCAAAGAAAAACCTTTTATACCGAATACATTCAGAACTGTTTTTGACTTGGCGCACTACGTTTTTCATTGAGGCACCTTGCACTTAAATTTTTAATGCGCAATTTTGTATCACCCCCCCGGGGAATTGAAAGGTGCCAAAATCCTTTATTATCCAATAAAATTCAGATATTTTTTTTTTGCACTTTGCCCCCCGTCCGATTTGTTGATAAAGCCCCCTTCGTTAAATTTGAAACCCGCAATTGTAGTTACCACAGGGAAATGATGGGCCAAAAATACCTTTTTTTATCCCCAAAACATTTCAAACTGTTTTTTTTTCTTTGGGCACTACAGCTTTGTTCATTGAGGGACCTTGACTTAAAAGTAATGCACAAATTTTGAGTCACCACAGGGGAATTGAAAAAGGGGCCAAAAATACCTTTTTATTTTCCCAATACATTTTCAAATAGTGTTTTTTTGCACTTTTGCCAGAAAATTTGTTGATAGAGCCACCTTGCAGTTAAATTTGAATCCCAAAATTTTTGGGATTACCAAGGTGAAATTGAAGGTCCCCAAAAAAACTTTTTTTTATCCAAACAACAATACTTTTTTTTTACTTTGGCGCACTACAGCTTTTTCAGAGGGACCTTGCACTTAAATGTGAAGCAGCAATTTTGTAGTCACCACAGGGAATTTTAAGGGGCCAAAAATACCTTTTTTTTTACCGAATCATTACAATACGTGTTTTTTTCACTTTTGCCCATTTTCCCAAATTTGTTGTAGGCCACCTTGCAGTTAAATTTGAATCAGCAATTGGTATTACCACAGGTGAATTGATAGGTCCAAAAAAAACCTTTTATTTATCGAAATCATTACAGAATGGTTTTTTTTTCATTTTGCCCCGCCCGATTTTTTGATAAGCCACCTTGCCTTTTAAAGTGAATGCAGCAATTTGTTATCACCACAGTAATTTATAGGGCCAAAAAAACCTTTTTATCCGAATAAATTTCAGTACTTTTTTTTTCACTTGGCGCAGGCCACTTTTTGATAGATCCTTTGCAGTTATTTTTTAAAACCCGCAATTTGTTTTTATTTGAGGATTTAGAATACTGTGATTTGCCCCTCTTTAATAAGAAATTTTCCAAAACTCTTCCATCCTTTCCCCAATTTTATATTTCTGAACATGGAGCGAAATTCAGGGGGTAAGCAGCAAAAAGGGGGGGAGGACATGGAGGAGAGGTAGAGAGAAAAGGGGTCCTTTTCCCGTGCGGCACAACACGCATGCCAGCGGAGTCAGTTGCAGGACCATCAGGCCTGCATCGTGGGTCGGGGCCCCGTGAATCTCAGTAACAAAAACATCGCCAATCTTCCTTCATGGTTTTAATTTTCAACCTGCTCCACAGCTTACCTCCTCGTTCCCCCCCAGCACGGGGAAAATGCGTCATCAGCACCCCCACATCCTCAAAAGAAGCAGCCCAAATGTCAACCTGTACCCACCCCTGTGGAAATCCCTTTTCTGAAGACCCCCTTTATGACAAAAAAGCGGGTTTGGGGGCAGAAGGCTGTTAAAAGATCAAGAGCCAAAGGGGGATGATTTCCTTTTCTCTGACGCCAGTTACGATTTGGCACAAAGGGAGGGAAAAAGGAAGCCGGTCAATGGAAAAAACCGGGCGGGTTCAAGCCTTGCATTCCTCTTGCTTGTAGCCCGCAGCTTCTGGAGCAGAATGTTAGGACGACCAAGTCACCCGTGTTGAGGATGATGATGATGATGACATTGCTGATTCCCTCCTGCGGTCTTTTCTTACCCGGCAGAATTTGTCTTGCGAGCAGGCTCATCAGTGACGAGGAGAGACGTGTTGTCGTGTCAATACGGGCCACCGCCAACAAAAAGGGAGAGGGGCAGTCGCAGAAGTGTCCGCTGCAATGGATTCCCGCCAGCCCACGGTCAGCGGCACAACCCCCGCGGTCCCGCTTATCCGCCGTCAAAAAGGTCAGTGACCTCTCAAGCCTGGTGCCTTTCCTTGAGCCAGCCTCTTGATTCACAACCAGCGATGTCATATGCCGCCTTTGCACGTGTAAACGCCATAAGTAGAGGCAAGAACCTTAGGTGGTTAACCACCACCAACATTCTAGTCACATCAGCGAATGCATGAGTGTGAAATTGGAGCAACACTTGGCCAAAAAAAAGGCCAGACCGACGCCGGGCCTCCAACCACTGTCACACCCTCTGACTCCGCCGTCCTCCTCCGCCACCACCAAGCGTTCCTTCCACAGCTGCCATGTCCTCTCAGAGTCATGATCAGGGATCAGCCTCCGCTTCCAGATGTCCTCCAACCGTACGCCCGAGTACACAACACCATCACACGACCAGAGAACCCCAGTCCTACTACTCTCCATGGATCTCCTTCGCGCCAGCTTGAACGACCTGCAATATTCCGATACAGCGCCAGTCTGCAGCCAGCCTTCTGTCTTCCAGTTTGGGACAGAAAAACACTTTAACCCAAACCATCCCAAAGCCAAAAGCCTGACATGTACGGCATTGCCAGGCTTCTTTGGCCTTGGAAACTGTTGCCCTTTTCCGCTCTGGTTGACACAGATCTGGGGATATTCGCGCCACGTTCAATGCGCCCTTTTGCCTGCCGCCCGAATACCAGAAGCCTGAGCAGGTCTTGTACTTTGCCAAAAAAGCCGACACCTAGCCCTGGCCCACCACCGTTTCCATCTAAAATATATCCAGCGGTGTCTGCAAAATCCCTGTGGCCGGAAAAGTCCATCTGACCACCAGACACATGGACTAGTAAAGCACGGCCAACGGATAGGCCTGCTATAATCTCTTGTTGACAGCTCACTTCGGAGACTGTGTCGGATGTCTCTGTGGGTGACGGTTGGCTCTCGGCTCTCTAGGCTCACTGCTCTTCAAACCGCTAGGATGTCTGGCAAGGGGTTCTTTCCCCCAAGGTCCTCTGGTATCATCTACGTGCCCAGAGAAACCAGGCCGTGTTGAAATTAATCTGTCTTGTAACCGACCACACACAGGTTCATAGCTGTGTGGACGGCTGCTCGCGCAACGAGACCGAGGCGACTGGCTGGGAGTGCCAAGAACCGTTGAGCCAGGCAAGGAGGTGTGCGATAAACGGGCGTAAATCTGCTGTCCGCCCTTAAGATCGGTAGGCTGAGCACATCCCTAAGGCCTGAGCACATGTCAATGAACCTTGTCTCCGTCGCGCTAAATTTCTAAGTAGAGCCTACCCGGTCAGGAACTGCAGCTTAACCTGCTGAGGAAGGTTCCAGAATGTCTAAGTTCGCACTTCCAGCGCGTTCGCTACCCGCTTCGTCCCCGCATTGCTAGCCGTTTTTGCAGCGGCAGCCGACGGCTCTCCCCCTGCAACCGTCTCATTGTTGATCGGTGGCAACACGCTGGAATTCCAACCCATACCACATTGCACCAGCGATTGTGGCGCACGCTATGCCATTACGCAGTACGAACGACACTGAGGCCTGACAAAGCAGCGTGCGGGACCCTCAGTGGATGCTATTAGTCACCCAATTGAGGCAGGTGAAACGAGCTCGGCCTTCACTTGCCAGTTTTGAAGGAAATAGAGCCACCCAAAATGGACAGTGCGTACAAATCCCTTGTCAGCATGGCATTGTGTAGATCTTAGTTCTGGAACGATCGTTGGACAAATCTGTAACAAACAGGACCCGCCAAGCGACGGAGGAGGAGATGGACACGATGCGACACGTATCTTTCTCTCCGTCAAATCCACAAGGCCCGACAGATTTCACAATTTCAAAACATCGGTCTTCATTAGTCATTGGTTCGGGACCAGATGCTAGTGCCAGGTGGCGCAACAATCACACACAAGGTGCATCACTCGGGGAGGGGGGGGGGGGGGGGGGGGGGGGGTTGCGAGGAGTGTGCGGGATGCAGAGGGGGTAGTGTTGGGATGAGCTGTGAGTGCGGGGGGGGGGGCGGGGGGGGGGGGGGGGGCGGGGGGAGGCAGCAGAGGAGAGGAGGAGGAGATATTCTAGACACCGAGCGTTATACCGACTCCTGGCCCTTGTAAAGAGGTTGGCGCTAATTTTGAGGCGGAAGGAGGAAGATGAGAAGATCAGTTGCTAGTGGCCCCTCAACCCAGAGGCCTTGGGAAATCAAGGTCAAACTCTCACATTAGGGTGCTATGGATGCTCCATATTCCACCAACTGATCCTCGCATTAAGAGCCATCACAAAATGAATAACAGTGACTGGGTGGCCAGACCACCTGGATCCCCGGTACAAAACAAAACTCAGCACTTTCCTGTCCATTCCTTCCACCCACCCAAATAGAGAGTAAAATGCATGAAATGGAGACCTATGCTTGATTGATCAACTGAGACACTGTTGCTCTGGACATCCACGTTCCCCAAAAATGTCATCAGTTGTGAACCACCAGCAGCGACGTGACAGCAGTATAGTGCCAATACCGTATCACAGCAGCGGCAAGGTGGCAGAAGCCTAAGGGGACCTCTGCAATCTTATTATTTACCACCTCAACCAACAGCATGCAATGCAGCGTGCACACATCCAACACACAGAGACCACTTAAGATCATGGGTGACAGGCCGACTTTATCCGCTGCGCTCAACACTGATGATTTTGTATGTGTTCCGGACCCAATAGACTCTGGGTATCCAAAAGTGACAATGGCCCCAGCTCGCTCGCCACGCCTAGAGTTGATTCCTTGCCCAGTCAGCCAGCGTCATATCGGGCGACCTACAGCATCAGCTGGAGGAGTCATTACAGACAAACTGCAATCCGTCTTTCCACAGAAGAAGTGGATCGTTTTACTTTTCATCAAGATAAGTCTGTCATGGATCTCGATGATGTGTGCCACCAATTGCGAGGTCCCTGATTAGTTGCCGTCTACTTTCACATTCCTCTTTTCAAACAGATAATGTGTCCTCTTTAAAAACTTTTTTTTAAAATGACAATTCTCTACTGCATTTTTTATTCGTGCTTTTATCCCAACAGTTCATTTTGCTGTTTTTGCTGTGAGGAGACTGTAAAAGACCAGCAAGTTTTCATGACAACACCGTTTCCATTTACTCACTTTAATCTTTATAAGTTTTTTTGCATATGTCCAAAGTTGTTTTGAGGTCTGTTGCAGTGAGATACAGCTTATAATTATGGTGCTTTGAACAGAAAGTGTGCTTTTAAGTCTGGCATTTCTCCCTCACACCCCATTTATAATAGTGCTGAGAAGTCATATTTATAATTTATATTAGGGGTCATGTAGCAGTTGAGATAACAGCAATAATCATGCCTTTGGAACAGAAATGTGGCTTATTTACGTGCATTTTCTTCTCCCTCACAATTTTTAATAGTGGCATAGATCGAAGTTCATATTAAGAATATTTTTTGGGTCATGTTGCAGTTGAATACAGCAATAATCCCTGGTCCAATGGAACAGAACTGTGTTTCTTCTAAGTGCATTTCTCTCCTCAACAATTTTTAACAAGTTGCTGAGAATCATTTTAAATAAATCTTTTTGGGTCATGCTGCTTTGAAATGCAGCAATTACTTACAGGTCCTATTATAAAAATTTTTTGTTTTCTAACCAGACATTATGTTCTGTCATAAACAATTTGATCCAAATTGTCAAGGGCTCATGTTTGAATTTTTGGAGCATTTTGCCTTTGAAATATGCCTCTATACACAGGTCCTAATATAATAAAAAAACTGTGTTTCTTCTAACAGACTATGATTCTTCACAATTGTCCAAAGAGCTTTACGTGGGTCAGTGCTTTGAATTTTTGGGGGCATTATGCTTTGAAATGCGCTATACAACAGGGCCTTATTAAATAAAACAAAAGTTGTTTCGAAACAGACATTGTTCTTCACAATTGACAAAGAGGGCTCTTGGCTTCATGTTTGAATTTTTGGGGCATATTTCGCTGTGTGACATGCAAGCTAACTCGCAAGTCCTATTATAAAAAAAAAGTTGTTGCTAACAAGAAACATTTGTTTCTTCACAATTGTCAGATGAAAGTGGCTCGAAGGGTGAGTGCTGTGTCAGAAACGAGTAAATAGGTAGCCACACTGTTAAGGACACATTTCAAAAGGAACTTGTTTTTGCAAAGATCCTTTAACATAGCTAGCAATCCCTGTATTAGACAACCCATCTTTAATAACAATTAAAAAAGAGAAACAAAGACAAAGGTGGATTCCACCTATTTTAAAAATGTGTTTTCTAGAAATAAACTACTAAAAAACTTGCATGTACAAAATATCTGTGTAAAATAAATTCCTCTGAATTGTAACAGAGGGTAGGTACAGGAAAACTTGACCAGATGTTAGGCGTTCTTTCCATAGGGACATGGAGTATGACACGTACAGAGAACAAAGTACAGAGACAATTTCCTCCAGCACGTTGAATAAAATGAGAAAAAGAATGGGCCAAGAAAAAGGGCACCTAGGGTGTGAACCTGGACGATTAACCACCAGTATTTTTACCAAGTGAAAGCTCAATTGTCCGCACTCAACGGTGGGGCAAGCGCACCACAGACAAGGACAGTAAATATGTCAATAGAACTAAAAATGTGTTGTTGAAAGACACCTATTTATTTTTTTCCGGCACTTTTAATTCTGGGTCATGCAGGTTATGGGGCCACATGCTGGTGTCCCAGGAATCATTATATTCCATGTCCAGTGAAACTAAAAGGGTTGGTTGAAAAACTCCCTTTTCTGGCACTTTTTAAATCTGGGGTCATGCAGGTTTTGGGCTCCATATGCTGTGGGCCCAGGACATGTATAGTCATATGACCAGTGAAACTAAAATGGGTGGTTGAAAGACCCCTTTTCCCAGCACTTTTAAATCTGTGGGTCGACAGTGGTTAATGGTTCATACTGCGTACAGCTACAGATATAGTTAATGTCCAGTTCAACTAAAATGGTGGTTTAAAGACTCCTTTTTCCGGCACTTTTAAATCTGGGGGTCATGCAGGTTTGGGGCTCATGCTGCATTCCAGGACAGGGATATTCAATGTCCAGTTCAAGTACAATGATGGTTCAAATCATACTGCCTTCTGGCACTTTTTAATTTGTGGGTCATGCAGGTTTAAGGCTCATGCTGTGGTGCAAGACAGGGATAGTGAATGGTGTGTGATTTTTTTTTCTGTGGCTTTTATAACCTAAGTGTGTTGCCTAAGATGTAGCACGTATCCATTTGACTGTTGTGGATGTTAATTCCAGCTTCTCCAGCCCTGTTTGGGTGTAAGAATGAAGGTGTTGTTGCTCTCCCATAGACTTTAATGGTCATCGATCATAATCTACCATCGACTATCGACTATCTTGTCGATGATGGCCGACTATCGACCATCGACCGATGTCGATGGCCAACGTAATCGCTCAACACTAGTCTTGACTTTAATGCATTTATCTTAACACAATGGCAGCTAATAAAGGTTAATAAAGGCCAGTCAAGCTGCTAAATGGTTGATCGTGTTACCTGACATAAGCTACTGAATCCGATTGGTCCACTGACTGAACCATATTTGTGTACCACCAATGGAATAACTCCAAAAAAAAAAAAAGAAAAAAGAATGTGTGTTTTGGGAAACTGAATAAAACAAAATTAAGCAATTAAAAATAGAACTGGGGCAGATTTATTAATGCTCTCTAAGGGTATGTTCACAGGACATTTTTCAGATCTGTTTTTTGGATCTGTTTTTAGGACCCAAATGGATCGAAAAACATATCTAACAATGTGCAGTTTGATTTTCATTGGTTTCAGTGTAAAACACGCATCTCTGTTCAGACGCGTGTTTACTTGCGTCTTTTTAATGCGTTTTTTGGTTCCGTTTTAAGAATTGGCATGTCAATTCTACTTACGTTTTACGCAAGTGAAATCCCCAACGGAAACAATGGAGTGTGCTTTTGGAGCCCGAAAAACGGATCCAAAAGCGCAACATACTTTTGGGTATGTTTTGGATGCACTTTTCATATGAAAAATGCATCTGAAAAACGCATTGGATTAAAATGTGAAGTGTAATACACTAAATCGGCCCCTAGAGGTCTCATTTGATCTAGGAGAACTGTTTGAACTCTGGTAACCTAATGACCTATGTTAGGAAACCCACTAGGGGGAGCTAACAGCATTTTATATGTGTTTCAGAGGACGCCTAACAGAGGGTGCTTTAACAACATTTTACATGTGTTTCAAAGGGAGCCTAATAGAGGGTACTATAACAGCATTTTACATGTGTTTCAGAGGAAGCCTAATAGAGGGCGCTATAATAGCATTTTACATGTGTTTCATCTTATAAATCACTTTATCAAGCTCTGTGGAGCTCAACTGCGCCTTCATTGTTTATCTAGCAGCTTTTCTATGACTGTGTCTTGTCCTGTAGTTTGAAAACAGAATATGGTCAGCATATCCATTTAGAAAAATCAGCATATAGGTGTAAGCTGGTGTGGCTGCATAAAGCAACACAAACAATGCAACACAATATCAGCAGCACTATACAAGCACTTTAAAAACAGTCAAAGAGGACATAGGAATTTTTTGGAAAAGCATTTCTGCTACTTTGGAATATATGAAATTTTTTAGATTCTTTTGTACATTTTTGATCAAAACTTTAAAAGTCCATCTGCTATTTTTTCTAAATGGACATGCTCTAAAATGGAAATTCTGTTTCTAGACTGTTTGCATGGGGGAGTGGCTAGCCACCATCTTGGTTTGTGCACTCCGCCCCTCCACACAGGCTTTTTAATTAGAGCAGGATTTAGATGAAATCTTCTCTCCCTGAAATATGGAGGTCTAAACAGATACCAAAAGAGGGCGCCTTGCCGTGGCAGATGGACTTTTACATTTTTGATCAAAAATGTACACTATGGACGACATGTATGTATTTTGACGCCCAGAAAAAATGACAACTCAGGCTCAGATAAACCACTTTTAACTTGGTCTGCCTGGTCCAGCAGTAATGTTCCCAGTTTTGCCGTCCTTCCATCGTAAATGTGGTTGTGGTGCGACACACCTCCAGAACGCATCCCGATCTCAGGCACATTACAAAGTGCCACAAGCTCCTGATCATGCACCTAATTTTGGAGTGCGTCTGATTATAAATCTAGAGAACAGGGCCAGTTTTTAGGCTGAAAGGACGCCAGAATACTGGCGCAGCCCTAAGAATCTAAAAATTTTCATATATTCCAAAGTAACAATTCCCAAAAATTCCTATGTTCCCTTTGACTGTTTTTTAGTGCAAGTTCTGCTGATATTGTGTTGTGTTTGTGGTCCTGTAGTTAAGGACTCTTCACTGGGGTCTAGACTCCACAGATAACATTTGTTGGCCTATTTATTTACAATGGAAACCTACACATAATGCACTCTTCTATTTGCATATTTTCCATAGATAGTCTGGTTATGGTAATCTATTCTAATCAAGTACGTGGTTTAGAGAAAGTATACTTTATTCCAGTTTTCAGTGAATAATAAAGTAATGACAAATTTGAAACAGATGCGGACCATAGTGTTACACTGCTGTTCCCTGTGATTTTACAGATTATAAACATTGCAACATACCACTGTCATCTTTCATACCATTATTCATTAGAAGAGTAAATTGGGCAATCATTGGCAGCTCAATTATTAATGATGAATGTTGTATCCACTTTTAGGTATCTCATTTTACTTCCAAGAAGTTGGCTCTTCGAGCAAAATCTGCTGCTTTGACATTAATGTTAATGTTTTTCTAGTCAAATTGAGAAATGAGCCTGTACCAAGCCATTTATTGACATTCACATTATTGTGTTTCTGTAATCTACTTTGTCAGTTACCTTAAAAATTGAAGATGTGTGAATATTTATAGCTATGAATAACTGAGGGTATGCCCTTGACATCAATAATTGTTATGGTTTTATGTTTCCATCTAAGACTTTCTTTGTCCTTTTAATAGTACAGAATAAAAGTACATTGGGGGTTTCTTTAAGAGAAAAGATTTACCTTGGCATAATCTGCAGGTTACAGAAAGTTGATATTGGTGATCATACTTTTTGCAAGCACAATGTACTGTTTAATTATATTGAAAATCTTTTTTCATCTCTTTTTTGGACACATTTTTACAGTGGTGACTGCTACATTTTTGGTTTTGGGCACCAAAGACTCCGTAGTTTATGTCTATAGTGGACATATCCTATGTCAGTAGAAGATAAAGAAAGAAAATTTGGTTTCTTGGATACATTTACAGAAACCTTAAAGGGGTTGTCTCGCTCCAAGGATTGCTTTTTATGTTAAACATCTTGCAAAAAAAGTCACTTTGCAATAAGTGTCCATTAACAGTGTCCAACCTATTTCTAGATATCCCCTCTTGTATGGGCTGCATCAGCTCCTCAGGTAGCTATAGCTACAGACCTGTTTGATCTCTCCTGATAGGCTGCCAGCACTGGTTGCTATAGCTACAGACCTGGCTTCTACTGCAGCCTAGTAGAAGCCAATAAACAAGTGAAACTAAGAAAACAGGACTGAGGTAAGATGAATCAATGTAGTGAGACAAACCCTTTAAAGGGGTTTTCTCACCACAATGATTAGCTTTTAACATGTGTGTAGGGAAAGGTTACCGGAGACTATTACCAAATACATTGCTGTTTTGATTTTGCTTTGCTCAAGAGATAAAGAAGATAGTATCTACTGCTAGTGTACACACGTTTCTCTAGGTTACCAACCACCTCTCCTTGCTCTCTCTCTCGTCTCATTGCTTCACAAGCTGCCGTCAAACAATGGTGAATCACTCCCTGCTGAGTCTTATCTATAGCACAGGAACTTGTTTACCTACATTGATGACAAGTTTTAAGAGCTCTGTAGCCTTGTGCACTACAGATTATAAAGCTTTTGCACTTACATTACTGTAACAGGAAAAATTAGAAATAGCATACTTGATATGCCAATCACTGCTGCAGAACCACCCGCAACCTAACATGGAAGTGTCTGAAGCTGGCAGTGGCTCTGTGGAACAGTATGGTGAGACACCCTCTTTTAGAACATAATGAACCTTTTAGATTAACTTATATCAAAAGACAGGGCCCTCTGTTATACATAGTACACCAAATATTACATGGTTGCCTATGCACTAAATGGAAACAAATTACTCCTGAAGCCACCATCAGGCTTCTTTGGCATTAAAAGTTCATTGTTGATGTTTCAGCTGCCTAACTAAGCAGGTCCTCGTTCAGAAATAAATTTAAAAAAAAAATCATACAAAAGAGATATGCTGGCACTACTCCCACGCTAGATCTGTCATGAAAACAGTAGTCCTCAAACTATGGAATCAATAGTGGTGTTCATTGATTCAGACAGAAGCATTTTATAGCCACTTTTTAGAAGAATAAAGAGATTCATGGTACTCACCAGTATAAACCACATTTGTTTTTGTTTTACTATGGGTAGTGTTGCTAAAATAGGTTCCTGTTTGGTTTGACGCTGGTTTGAATCAAACTGTGAAAAAATTCAAGTTTGAGATGTCCTAAACCTGACTTTTTTATCCCAAGCCTAACCTTCACCCTAAATTGGGGGTCAGGGTTTTTTTTACACATAAATTTACAGTTCCATGGCTCTTCCAGTCCAGTGTCATTTCGAGTCTGATGTCACTTCTGATGAGAAGTCAGATCTGATTGATATAACATAGAGGTAAGGGTTTACCAGATGTAACATTGGGCTGAAATTTACACTAAAAAGGTGTAAAAAAAAAAAAAAAAAAAACGTAATCCTAACTGCAATTTAGGGTTGATTTTTTTTTTTTTTTGGGCAACTGTCAAGAAAATTCCATTCAGGGCCACCCAAATCGAATTGCTTTGACATTTGATATCTACCCGAATGTAAAGCACAACATTAATTGTGAGTATAACAGCAAGGTAAGACACACTTATATCAGCCAATTAGTCCATTTTGTGTCTTCAGACACTTTTTTCCAGGCCTGATGAGAAAATGCATCTTCAGGGCTTAAATGGGTTTCCTCAAAACAATGATTAAACTTTAACATGTAGGGAAAGGTAAATACATTGCCTTGTTGATTTTGCTTTGTTCAGAAGATAAAGAAGACTTTATCTCCTTTCAGGGTATGTCACACGGTGTAATTGCGGGGTGCATTTCGCTGCATATTTGTGCTTCAATATGCCCGAAATGCACCCCGCAATTACGGTAATTCATAGCTCTCATAGATTACCCCGTCTCCCCCGGCATACAATACGCTCGTACGGAAATGTCACTTTTTCGCAGTGCTTATGTGCTGCCGATAATGAAAGTGAATGGGGTCGGCCGGGGGCTGGCCCCCCCTGCGCTTTAGAAGTATGCGCTACCCACCGCGTACTTCCAAAACACCCGGCGTATTGCGGTGCGTACACTATGTGCCATAATATGGTGTGTGAACATACCCTTAGAGTACACAAGTTTCTCTGGTTAACAATGATTTCTCCTCATATCTTCCTGCTCTCGCTTATCTCTCATTAAACCAAGCTGCCATCAGTTAAACAGTCCATCCGAGGTGAGTCACTCTGTGCAGAGTCTTGTCTCTAGGAACTGGCTTTCTTTACTTAACTAAATGAGAAGCTTCTATTCTCGAGCGCTCTGTAACTTTGTATAGTACACTTTATAAATCTCCTGTGGTCATGTCAGTGTAACAGGAATAGCTATGTCTAAGTCTAAAGTTGGCTGTGGCTCTGTGAAACTACATGGTAAAAAAACGCCTTCAAGTTTCTGTTGACCCAGTCACATACAAAATGCAATACTACACTGGCAAAATTAAATATCTCAATAAAACCATCACACGACAATGTATTTAAAATGTCTGAAATGCAATAATCAGGCAATATCACTATAAAAAGGATAATAGTTCATTATGATCCCTTAACAAGTATGGATATATCGCATCTATGCACAATATCCACATAGCTTCATATTGGGTGAAGATAACCTTTGTACACCCACGAATTGTAAACCTAAGGGGAGAAGTTAAGGTGTGAAGACACATTCTCCCATCAGGCCCTGAGTAACTTTCTGATTACATGCAATAGCCATTGGCCCATAAATGCGTGTCTACTCCTGCTCACTTTCGGTGACTTGTATCAATAGGGCAGCAGATGTTTTCTGGCATACCTTGTGCCAAAAAGCTGTTGTAGTCCTGTTCTATAGATGTATGAACAGTCACACTCTAAACTTTGGCGCAATCGGCGCCGGCCCTGACACTTTTTAATGTGCCAAAGATTTGGGGCGTACTGGGGGCACGTCGCACCAGATCTGTAGAATCCGTAGAATTTATGAATGTTTAATACCAAACCTAGGCACATAACAGAACAGCAAGACCAAGTTAAAGGTGGTCTGCCTGAGCCAGACTTGTCGTATTGGCACCAGACTGTGCCTGTATGTATGACCCACAGAAGAACAGGTTCATACATTCTGGCACATTCTATATTACCTTAAAGCTATTTAGAACTGACCTGTCAGCGCCAACCTTCATACATGTCTCCCACTGTGTTTCTAAAAAGTTTATACTTTTAAAAAAGTGTAAATATCTAAGTATCCATAAATGATTAGGATATTCTATATGTTTAGCATTCTGGTTAAAAAGGATGGTTTAAGGTACTTTAACCCCTTAATGACCACCCAACCGCAGCACTGAGAACAGAGCTTAACTTCACATCCCTGTTCCCAGCGCAGCCTCTGCAAGCGCCAGGGAGCGGGGGCGCTTTACCCTTTAATTGCTGTGGTTCGTGACCACAGCATAATCAAAAGGCTTTCCCCTGCTCTGTCGGGTGATCAGGACTTCTGGTGACCCGACAGAGCCTGGGACATGGCTGCACAGTCAGCCCTGGGGACCTAGAGTAGCCGCAGGGCTCTCTGTGTAAGAAGTGTAAAAGAAGCTTAAAACAAATGTAAAACAGTTATCCCTTTGTGGGATTTTTTACAAAAAATAAAAAACATAAAAATGTAATGTTTCATAAAAAATTATTACACACAAAAAAAAAATCCTACACATATTAGGTACCAAACAATTGTAATAACCTGTAAAATTAATCTAACAAGTTACTAGTGTGAAATGTAAAAAAACAAAAAATTGGAAAAAAATTCTGCCATAACGTATAAGTGAACTTAAACTATTCCCCCAAAAAGTACAACTTGTCCCGAATAAAACGAGGCCTCATACAACTGCATCGTTGAAAAAATAAATAAGTCACGATTGTTAAAACGCATGGAGGCAAAAATTTAAAAAAAATGTGCTTGTTATTAAGTACTTTTCAGGCGTTCAACTTAAGGGTTTAAAGGGGTTGTCTCACTACATTGATTCATCTTACCTTAGTTCAGTTTTCTTGGTTTCACTTTGAATTCAGGGGCGTGTTTACTGGCTTCTACTAGGCTGCAGTAGAAGCCAGGTCTGCAGCTGTAGCAACCAGCACTGGCAGACTATCATGAGAGATCAAACAGGTCTGTAGGGATATCTCAGAATAGGTAGGACACTGTTAATGGACATATATTACAAAGTGACTTGTTTTTGCAAAATCTTTAATATAAAAAGCAATCCTTGTATTAAGACAACCCCTTTAAGGATATTGAACTCCCAGTAACATTAAAGAGAACCTGTCACATAGTTTTTGCCCCCCTGGCTGAGGACAGAACAAGGTAGTGTCAGACCTGCTGTTTCCAGCGCTGTGTCTCTTATTCTGTAAGATGCTGTATTTTTCTTGTATTTAATGCTCAAATCTGTAGTTTTCAGCCCGAAGAGTCATTCGAAGAGTCCTTCAGAAAGTCAGTTTTTTTCAAACCCCACCCACCTGAGGCTTGCCCCACCCACCTCAACTGACAAACCTATTACTTTGAATAGGTAGAAACATGTGAATAACTGTCAGTGGGCTGAGCTAGCCTTTGGTGGGAGGAGCTAACACCTGCTCATGAATAAGATTTAAGGGGTAAATGCTCTAAAACTACTGCATCTTACAGAATAAGGGACACAGCACTGGAAACAGCATGTCTGACACTGGCTTGTGCTGTCCTCAGCAAGGGAGGCATAATCTATGTGACAGGTTCCCTTTAAATAGAGAAAAAATAAAAAAGCACTTAGTATGTCCGAATGCACATAGGGTCTAGTATGTGCTTCAATCAAATTTTAAAATTAATAATAACGTATAAAGAAAGGTAATACTTTCTTTTTATGATGTTTCAGTCCTTCCAGACCTTGGTCACCAGTACAACATATATTTGTAGGTTATGTTATTTATAGGTTTCTTTTCTGGTGACTTCACTAATCAGTTTTTTGTTGTGTTTTTCACATAACAAATCATGTGGTTCATAGATTCTGTGATTCATTACTTCGTCTTTGAATAGTAAGATTTGTTGCCTAAAAGCAGGAATCTGATAACTGTAATAAGAAGTCAGTCATTACTATTTAGGTTTAAAGTTGCTCATTTACCCAGGATGCATTGAAGTACATACAGTTTTCTATTTCCCTCTTTTACCCCCTACTATCTTTCTATTCTTAAGTGTTGCATATATTGCTCTGCAGAGGAATTAAATACTTGCTGCTGTATTCTTTCACCGATTTAATCTGATATTTGTGGGTTCCAGCAGCGGGACATTATCTGAGTAGCTTATGGTTGAGGGCCCTTTCTAACAAATAGTGAATGTCTAAGTATAACACTGCAGTATATCTTAACTAATCGCCATATGAACAGTTCAACTTCCTGTCAGTGCTTACTCTGAACAACCTCTGTTACTTTACTAGTTCATAACATTTTTATTAACCTTTAAGTGAATGTCCAGGAACAATGCTTTTTTTTACAGTGTGCTCTTGACCGATTACTAATTTAGTGCTAATACATTTCTGAATATTTTATTCTAGCAGTTGGAGCTCAGTTTTTCTATTACAGAGCTTCACATCTTCTGTATAGACATACATGTTAAAACATTACTAACCACCAGTAGAAATGAAGTGCAGACGATATACATTGAACTTAATGATAAGATATTATACGGTTAACTTCAATGCTCCTTCTACTGAAATCTGCAGTCAAAATATTCTATTGAAATCTTTGTCTATGCAGAGACTCTGTGCTGAAAAATACAGCTTCAGCAACGACAAGATATATTAAGGAATGAATCAACACGATTCAAAGCTGCATTATGATAAAAGGTGGAGATTTACTAATTCATTAATAAATAACAGTCTCTGTTCATGTTGTCAATAAAAAAAAGTTAACATAATAAATACAGGGAACAAGAGTAAATGCAATATATTCCTGCAAAATTTCCAATGCACAATTTAACTTGATATAGCTTGGTAATACCACTTTAAAATTATCTTGAAGACAGAGCTGTCTTAATAGCAGTAAGGGGCCCTGAGCAAAGTATTGCACTGACTTTGCCCAAACACATGATATCAGACCAGGCCCCACCTCTAATTACAGCAAACACATGGCATCTAATTATACATAACAAAGAAAAGTAGGCAGGTCCCAGATAGGTTGGGCCCCCATGTTTAATAGTGGCTCATTTAAATACAGCTGAAAAAAATAAAACTCATCTCTCATAGGATAAAGCAGCCTGCATCCTACAGCACTAATTGCCAGGTCAGGGAGCTGATGGAATCCTAAGGCCATGTTCACACGGCTTAAAATGGGCCATATTTCGGTCCGTAATTACGCGCCGAAGTGCGCAAATTACGGGCTGAAAACGGCCCATTCATTACGGTAATCCACAGTTCTCATAGAGAACTATGGATTACGTCTCTCCTCCCTGCTCGGCGAATACCCCGAGGGGGGAGATAATTCACATGTGAATTACCAGCGCCGTATACGCGCCGCTGGTAATGATTCTCTATGGGCCGGCGAAGTGCCGGCCCCCCGCTCCCGCCCCGCCCCCGGCCACACGACATAGAGAACTATGGATTACGTCTCTCCTCCCTGCTCGGCGAATACGCCGAGGGGGGAGATAATTCACATGTGAATTACCAGCGGCGTATACACGCCGCTCGTAATGATTCTCTATGGGCCAGCGAAGTGCCGGCCCCCCGCTCACTCCCCCGCTCCCGCCCCCGGCCACACGACATAGAGAACTATGGATTATGTCTCTCCTCCCTGGTCGGCGAATACGCCGAGGGGGGAGATAATTCACATGTGAATTACCAGCGGCGTATACACGCCGCTCGTAATGCTTCTCTATGGGCCAGCGAAGTGCCGGCCCCCCGCTCACTACCCCGCTCCCGCCCTGCCCCCGGCCACATGGCGTAACTGTGGGGCGTAATTACGTCCCGCAGTTAACCTGTGTGCAAGCCTCAAGATGCACAGACAATTAAATCAGCAGCGCCAACCCAGGGATCCAGGGCCCTGGAATGCTAGTTCATACCTTTGACCAACCAGAGCACCTATGTTTCTGGGGCCCTCAGGCTTAGTCCGCTTAATAGATAAGACAGTCCTGCTTGCAGAGGGTGCAGTCTTGCTCTTCAGAGAGAAGGCAGGGAAGATTTATTACTGTGCTTGCCTTCCCAATTAGTGCAAATACAGCACCAAGTGAGCACTGTGTAAACAACTCAGCTGGAAGCTTTTAGACTCTCTGATTTCTGGTGCAATTGATCATGTGTTTGTTGGGATTCAGTAACTGCAGGAGCTGTTGGGTCTTATCATGTAATTAGTACTGGGACTTATATCCCCCCTGTAACTGGAGATAATATATCACCACTCGTTACAAGCGGAATTGGAAAAAAAAAACATTAACAACCCAAACTGCAACTTTTATCCCCACCCACGATGACCCTTGAAATTCTGTTTCACATGTTTATATTTAGGTGATAAAAGTCACTCAATTACAAAACTAATTTAAATGTCACTATAAAAATACTTTTTAGTTTGTAATTTTGTCCCTCAAAGATCAAAAAGCATTACGTATCACGGAAAAAAGCAGAAAAAATTAGTAGAATAATCGAGCGCAAAAAAAAGTGTTATAGTGTTCAAAGCCACATGTATTAAAGCAAATGAAAATGTACCTCGCCAGGAAGGGGTAGGGAGTAAGAAACTGATTAATATGTATTCATTCATCCTGATAAAAATAACAGAAATGTTGGCATTTGCAAATGTTTGGATGCTTTCCCAACTGATTTAGATAAAGTATTTTTTTTAACTTGATTAACATATAAAAACTTAGAACATTCCACAAAGTCAACTGTGTAATAGTAAACTGTTGTGAATACACTTAACAACAGTGGGTGTCAGTAAGCAGCCGGCTGAGGATATGAGCAAAAAGAGAGATAAGTCTTACAAAGCAAGAAAAGGTAAAAAACAACTGAAATGTTTCCTACCTACAGATTTTTACTGAAAAAGTTATTAGGTTAAAAAAAAAAACACTGCCCATCGCTCTATAGGAGCAGATATATATCATGAGGGGGCGCTTTATTCAACCCTCTTATCTCTTTCCCCAGAACAGAGAGTTGTTTATGTAGAGTAGTTCCCCCTTCTGGTGGGCTCAAGCCCTCCATGTATTACAATGACCATTAAGCAGCTGCTTAGTAAAAGGTGTTTTTAATGAGACAAACCCCTTTAATGAGTATTCTGTTTTGCATCCTTT
Source organism: Phyllomedusa bahiana (assembly GCA_025379985.1). Lineage (NCBI taxonomy): Eukaryota > Metazoa > Chordata > Amphibia > Anura > Hylidae > Phyllomedusa > Phyllomedusa bahiana. Next base: position 27,139 of record JAODAL010021645.1, read on the forward strand.
GGTTTTCAGGCTTCCATAAAACGACAACATCTAAAATCCATTTCAGATATTTATGACATATCAATATAGTGGCGTAGCTATAAGGGTTGCAGGGGTAGCGGTTGCTATTGGGCCCTTGTGCCCATTAGGACCCCTCTACCATATTTGATCAATATTTTAAAAAATGGCACGGTAATGGGGGCCCTTTTATGGGTTTTGCACGGGGCCCCAAGCTTTTAAATTACACCCCCATACAAAAGGATATGTCATAAATGTCTAATAGGTGCAGGTCCCACCTCTTAGATCTACATCAACTATAAGATTAAGCCCCCTAAAGTCCTGTAAAAAATGGAGAGGAGTCACCTTTGCAAAATCTTTGTTTAAATTTTAACGGGAGTTTTTGAGAACACCCCAAACACACCACTCAGCTGCACTCAGAACTCCCATAGGTTAGAATGGAGAGTACCGTGCCAGCACCACCCCCTCTCCCTTCTGAACAGAGGTTTTCAGGACCCTGTTCTAATGCTAGGTGTGGGTCCTAGAGGTGGGACTTCATCTTTCAGACATTTGTGTACTATTCTTTGGTGGCTGTGTTATGGTTTGCAAATGTGTGACATATATCAATGACACTGGGTGTAATGACCGCCATGTTTTATAAGTGGAATCATTTTAGCTTGTGTCTGATATAAAAGTTAGCTAATAAATTGAGCAACATTGAGATAAAACATGTCTAAACACAAATCGCTGCCATTAACTTTTATACTTGCTAATCTATTAGAATGTTTTCTGCACTAGGGTGTCTATGTGGAATACTAATGCAATTGTTCACTAAACTCTTACAGACTGATGTGCATGACACATATGTCACTAAATTTTGGGACAAATATTTAATAAAAATTTGCACAAAGAAAACTTTTTGGAGTAAAATACTAAAAAAACTGTAGAAAAACTTGAGCAAATGTGTTAAGAAAAGGAAGAATAGATTGTATATATCAACAAATGCTGGAAGCTGATGGCTCAGTGTCAGTAAAGAAACTGAAGCTGTCGTTGGATAATACAAATAGGCAAGAATCTAAAATATTTTTTAAAGTCAACCTGAAACTACTTCAGGAAACAAAAGGTTAGGATTGTGGAATGACCTTCAAAGTCTCTAGACTTGAATATGATTGAAAATCTGTAGTTAGGTCTCGAACATGCTGTGCATGCAAGATGACCAAAGAATAATCCAGAGCTTAGAAGCATTCTGCGAGGAAAGGTGGGGAAAAGTATTTGAGTTAAAATACAAAGAATGTGTATAGAAAATATTCAGAGGCTGTGATTTTTCCCAAAAAGGTGTTACCTTGCATAGAACAATTGGATGTCCACATTTTTGTATACGCCAAAATTACATGTCTTTGTGCAATTTTGCAGACAATTGCAAATATGTCATGGTTACTGTTTTTTTTTCCTTGCAGAAACTATACTAAAGGGTTGTCCAGTTCATAGGAAAAAAAATAATAAGCTGCAGGCGCCTCATTAAAAATAATTAGAAAACCCTTACCTTTCTCCAGTCCTCCACTCCAGAGCTTTGTCTCTCCAGTCTTTTGTTTTCTTTCTTCTACTTAAGAACAGGGATATCCCTTGTGCAAGTCACTGCTAGACTGCAGTGGTCAATTCCGAACAGTGATGTAAATAAGTGGCACGTGATGTCCCAGTTTGAAAGTAGAAGCAAAGAAAACGGGAGAGATGAAGAGCTGGATACGAGACAGGAGGAAGGTGAATATAGACTTTTCACTTTTTTATGAGGCACCTGCAGCTTAATATTAATTTTTGCTACAAACCTGGCAACCCATCTAACTTCTTCAATTTCAAGCAATCCTACAGAACATTTTATTTTAAAGAAGTGCTTAAAATGTTGTATAGTCTCTAACTACAAAGGACTGTTAAACACATCAAAGGTTTATTTCTGGTGGTCCCGTTTCTTACATAACATTAGAACAATTTATTGTATATAAGTACCTGCATCCCTGGCTTGATGTCATCAGTCCTTGACCATGAAACCAAGAAATCTGAAGAATCTCCCATCAGACATCCTAATGGCAGCAAATAAAATTGTTTTGTGAATCTCTCAGAAATTGCAGTTGTGTATACATTGATACTATCATTGATAAGTATAATTGTGCTGTCTGGATGTACAGTATATAAATAGTTAGAGGTTTTCAAAATACATTAAGTGACTTTTATAACTACATACTACACTTGCTTTGAAGCTTTTCATATTACTCCTGAAAATATAGCTTGAACTTATTTACGATTTTTTTCAATATTATTTAAAGATTACTTACTTAACATTTTAAATGTTAAGAGTATCTCATATATACTTATATGTGAATAAAATGAGAATTGGGCCCTAACATCAGAATTAAGGAAATGTAATAAAAATAGCTAATCAAAGTTCATAATACACTGGACCAGGGCTCAGGAGTACAAAATACAGCCAACAGCTTTCTACTGTCTATAAAACTGCATTTCAGTCTAAGTCTAATTCAACCCAAGTCAGAACAATTTGCGTTGCCTTAAATTGAGTTTTGGCATAAAGCACTCCAAATATTGTCTTTAATGATAACCCTAAGCAGGGCTGGAATGGCGGTTAGATAAAGGTAGCCAACTGCCTAGGGCACCACTTCATCTCAGACAGAAAGGGGGCACCAGGAAATATGGAGTGAGAGTGAATTTCCCATTGAGGGAAGGGGAGCTATATGTTTTGTTTGCCTAGGGCACCAAAATAACTTGTCACAGTTCTGTCCCTAAGTTAGGGTTAGGGTATTTAGGCCTCTTTAGGGTTAATTTAACACCCATGGTGCTTCCTGGTTCAGTGGTGCCTTTGCTCTAACATCACTTCCACTCTTATGACACTGTTGGTTCCACGCCACCTTAGGCTGGAAGTGGTATTAGTGGACATGAAGGCGCTGTGGAAAGGTAAGAGATTATCTAAATTTAGGGTTAAGGTTACAGTTAGTACTAGGGACATAGGGAAAGAATTTGGGTTCAGGATGCCCTGTACCTGAATTTTTTACAAGTTTGAACAGGGACAGATTTGCATATTACTAAATTTGGGGGTACCCTATGCTAATACAGTTGAAACCAGAAGTTTACATACACTATATAAAAAGACACATATGCACGTTTTTCTCACTATCTGACATGAAATTAGAAGAAACCTTACCCATTTTAGGTCAATTAGGAACCAAAATTATTTCTATTTGGCAAATGCCAGAATAATGAGAGAGAATTTTTTAAGCCATTTTTATTACTTTCTGTAAAGTCAAACGTTTACATACACTAGGATTACTATGCCTGTAAACAATTTGGAACAGCCCATATGATGATGTCATGTATTTGGAAGCTTCTGAATGAGGTTAATTGGCAACATCTAAGTTAATTAGACACACCACTAACGTGAATTTTTAATGAACACCAGAAACACATTGCTTCTGTGTGTACCTTTATGGGAAAGTCTAAAGAAATCAGCCAAAATATCAGGAAGAGAATTGTGAACTTAGACAAGTCTGGATAATCCTTGGGTGCAATTTCCAGATATCTGAAGGTGCCTGGTTCATCCGTTCAAACAATTATATGCAAGTACAAACAAGATGGGAATGTCCAGCCATTATACCACTCAGGAAGGAGATGGGTTCTGCATCTCAGAGATGAACCTGCTTTGGTCCAACAATTGTATATCAACCCAAGAACAAAAGCAAAAGACCTTGTGAAGATGCTGGCAGAAGCTGGTAATATTGTGTCATTATCCACAATGAAACAAGTACTGTATCAACATGGACTGAAAGGCCTCTCTGCCAGGAAGAAGCCATTTTCCAAAAGAATGCAGATATAAAATCCAGATTGTTTAGAAATGCACACAGGAACAAAGACCTACAGTTTTAGAGACATGTCCTGTGGTCTGAAGAAACTAAAGTTGAACTGGTTGGCCATAATGACCATCGTTAGAATAAGAGGAAAAAGGGAGAAGGTTGGAACAGCCTAAAACATTCCCATCTGTGAAACACAGTGGTGGCAGCATCATGTTGTGGGGTTGCTTCAGGAGGGACTGGTGTACTTCACAAAATAGATGGCATCATGAGGAAAGAAGATTATGTGGCAATACTGAAGCAACATCTCAAGACATCAGCAAAGAAGTTAAAGCTTGTGTGGAAAGGGGGCTTTCAAATTGACAATGACCCGAGGCATACTGCCGAACTGGTTACGAAGTGGCTTAAGGATAACCAAGTCAATGTTTTGGAGTGAACATCACAAAGTCCTGATCTCAATCCCATTGAAAATTTATGGGCAACGCTGAAAAGGCAGGTGCGAGCAAGGTGACCTACAAACATGGCTCAGATACACCAGTTCTGTCTGGAGGAATCGGCCAAAATTCCTACCAACTTGAAAAGCTTGTGGAAGGATATCCAAAACATTTGACCCAAGTCATACAGTTTAAGGGAAATGCTACCAAATACTAATGAAATGTATGTAAACTTTTGACTTTGCAAAAAGTAATAAAAATGCCTTAAAAATGATCTCTCTCTCTTTGTCCTGGCATTTGGCAAATCTAAATAATTTTGGTAATCGTAATTGACCTAAAAGTGGGAAGGTTTATTCTGATTTCATCTATATATATATATATATATATATATAATATATATATAAATAATATATATATATATATATATATATATATATATATATATATATATATATATCTCTCTCGTGAAAATCAAATATATTATTCTGCCGACTAAAGTTATTATGATATCTGGTCAGAGAGTGAGAAAAAAAAGCATCTGTGTCTTTTTATATAGTGTATGTAATCTCCTGTTATTGCATGGTTGGCCCTTTACTGTCTCTGTCCACCAACTAAATCCTCCATTAACATTATTTTAATTCTTTTGAACTTCTAAAGTAACACTCCAGGAAAAACTTAAGAGGCAGCACACAACAGTTACCATTATAAAAAATGAGTAGATATCATAATATGCAAAATGCATCATCTTTTGAACAATTCTCATGCTTTTATAGGCAGTTTATTTTTCCTCTTACTTTTTTTTTAAACAAAACAAAAAATAAACACGATGTTGATGTAATTGTCTGTCTCTAGTATGACATGAGCAAGAGATATCAAAACAAGTAGTATCAAAGAATGCATAAGTTTACAAATCACTCAAAATGAAGCCAGCTGCATATGTAGAACAATATTTGGGAGCTTGGTTTAAGAGCGTTTTGTCTTTCTCCAGTGTCTCTTCATCGCCATACAGCACATTATAGAAAACATACATTACACCAAAAAATGGAATACATCTGTATTACATCTCCATCTTAGCCATGCTTCTTTTTGAAGTCACTTTTCACAACTTTTCAGGTAGGCCTAAAATTGACAAAATGTTTGGAATATATTATGTACTAGCACGATTTTTTTATGTTTTGTTGTTGAGCTTTGATAAAAATAATTACAACTCAAGAAAAAAAAGTGTTATTGGCTGTTTGATGACAAGAAAGTCTAGCAGAAAATACTTTTGCTAGCAGTTTGACATAAATTTTCATGAGGGTTATATTTTGATTGTTAGACCATTGGGTTAAATTTTTATTTTGGTTGTGGATCCGAGATATTGCAGTTCCTGTTTTCAGAGTTTTGAAGAATCACATTGGATGGGGAGCAAACTTCTTTTATTGACATTTATTGCGACATGTATGAACTGGGCTGTGCCAGACATCTGGTGTCTTTTCAGCCCGATATCAGACACAGTCCTATTCATACATGTTTAACTCTCCCACACGCCATTTTCGGGCGCATTACATAGTGCCTGCGGTGCTTTGTAATGCGCCCGATCTCAAGGGATGTGCGGGAGGCGGGGCGCACTAGAACCGTAGCGAAGCTACATATTTATAGTTTCACTATGGCACTTCTAGGCACATTACACTTTCAAATTGTATACCTGAGCCAGAACTGTCATCCTAGCGCTAGAATGCGCTTGATTTATGATCCGCTGTACAGCAGGTTCATAAATCAGGCGCATTCTATGCCACTATAATGTGCATGAAATTTGGCAACACACCAAATTTTCATGCATGTCGACTTTAGGCAGGGTTCACACGGCAATAATAGCAGGAGCGGGGGCGGGGGAGGGAAGGGGGGCAGCCCGCAGCCACATAGACATTCATTATTCACAGCACGCATACGACGTGAATAATTGACATGTCACTTCCTCCCCACTCAGTGTGTTGTGCGAGCGGGTAGAGGAGACGTAATTCATAGTTCTCTATGAGAACTGTGGATTACCGTAATTACTGGGACGTGTCTTGCCTCGTATTTAGTGCAGTACGGCGTGAAATACGGGGTGAAATACGTCCCAATTCAAGCCGTGTGAACATAGCCTTAGAGTCTTAATTGCAAATAAGAACTCTTCCTTCACCGCGTATGTTCCAAGCAACCTCACCAGCTGGTAAAGAGGGGAGAGGATCCTTTTTTAGGGCAGCAACTAACATAGATTAGTAATATACAAGGTGTGTCTCATACCACACACTGCAGTATCCCGTGTATTCCTATGAGATGCAGCCTATGAAGCTACATCTCACAGGACACACTAGAAATTCTCCAGACAACAGATAGCACATAATAATTTGGAATTAGAGTTTTATAACTCTTAAGCTACTTACTGTAAGTATGCACTCCTAGTCTTTTATATAGGGCAAAAATGTCCCTTCAGCAGCACTTTGCAAGGAAGAACATATAAAACAGCAAGGAAGATGGAGCTTGTGGGGTTTGAGGGCTGCCAGGAGGGGCTTGATAAGTGACGATGTAACGCTGTAATTCACCTGAAGTTAGACATAAAGGAAAGACTGATCTTTCTGGACTTGAAGTCTTAATAGGGATCATATCACATAGCTGCCTTTAGGCTATGTTCACACGGGCACATTTTGTATTTGTGCTCTAATAAGGACGAGATGCGCGCCGAAATTATGATAATCCATAGTTCTCAAAGAGAACTATGGATTACGCCTCCTCTCCCCGCTTGTACAATACGATCGTATTGTACGCGCGGGGAGATAAGTGACATGTTAATTACTTACGGCGAATAAGCGTCGCGAGTAGTGAATGGCGTGTATCAGCGTGACTCCCGATCACCTGCCGTAATTGCGGGGCGTACTGTACGCGCCACAATTACACTGTGTGAACATAACCTAAAAGTAGTTTTCAAATCTTGTTTCAAAGAGGTTGCTCACAGCCAGTTTCAGGTTCCCACTTTCTGTGCGGGCTGTGGGCAGATCTACAGCACTGAATGATGACCTACTTAGCTCCTCTTCTGTGAGAGGGGACATTGGTGATGGAGAGATTTTAAAAATAATATGACAGCAGGAAGTCTGTGAATAAATGTGAACTAGCAGAGATGTATTTGTCGTAAGAGGAAGTTGCCAAGATGAGCAGAGTGCTTCTTCTACATTCACATTCACCTCTGTATTTCTATAAGATAAACATCACTCTGCAGCCTTAACAGCACAGAACAAAGCTCCCTCTGTTCTGTAACTAACGGGTTACATTTTTTCTTAGTAGAAAGATAAAATCAGAGAGTGAGAAGCAAGCTGCATCCTGCTGATAAGCGACAGCACGGAGTGATATCATCAGCCTGGCTACTGTTAAAGCAGAGAGGTGGTCGGTAACCTATGGAAGCTTGTGTACACTAGCAGGAGATAAGAACTGATGTAACTCTGAAATCAAGCAAAATCAGAACAGCAATGTATTTGGTAATTATCTTTTTTTTTTACTTTTACCTACATGCTTAAAGATAATCAACAAGATGGGAATGACCCCTTTAAGCAAGGTTTAAAAATATATAAATACAAGGAAGCTGGTATGTAACAAAATATACCACTAGAATATTGCTGGTAAGTTGGCATTATATGTCCCAAAAACTTTTTTTGCCAAAGTGCTTCTTTAAGTAGATTGGTGCATATTTATTAGTAGTTGGTGGTCAAATGCAGGAGGGATCCATAGAGAATAGCAGCCATTAGAATACTCACCAACACATTTCAGGCTAACAATGATGAAGGGTTTGTTTGTTGGAAATGCGCTGGTGGGTATTGTACCCTGTGTTTCATGTTTTACTTTTATGGATATTCAATAAGTGGAATTTTAAGGGAGCTGGTACATTTTTATATTTTTGAGCATGTTCAGAGTGGGAGGGTTATTTCTTTGTGCAGGGAGTATTTCAGCATTTTATTGTATTTGTTTTGGACATATGAGGGAAGAAGCCTGGGATAATGAACACTGTAGAGTGACTACAAGCTACTGAATGTTTATGGCATGTGGATTTGTGTATTAGTGATAGGATGGTAAGTTTATCCTGAAAAATAGTGGAAGCAAAGGAGAGAAAGAAGTAGAAGAGAGTTAATAAGGTAGGGCTGGAGAATGACATCATCAAGTAAATCCCTATCTTTAAGCACAGGAGAAATACTTAAAGGGGTATTCCCATCAAGGAAGAGTTAATTACTGTAAAACCAATTTGTACAATCTTCAAAATGTATGTTATTAAAAATATGGATGCTTTACCTAGCATAGGCCTTTTTTGCACCTTCAAATTGCTCTCTCATCTCCATGGTTACCAACCACCAATCTGTGATTTCAGTAGTGGCAGGTAATGCATTGTTACTGTGACGTTGCCTGTTGCTGGGATAGCGGAGACACACATTTTCGCTCACATGCACTCTCCAGCCTGGTCAGGTCACAGGAACTTATTCTCAGACTGTCTTTGATAATGCTGCTGTAACGGGTGAGCAGGTAAAGTGGGTAGTGGGCCCACTGGACCACTGCTGGGCTTGCTCCAAAAGGGGTGTGACTAAGTGGCCTTCAGGTATCTTCACAGAGCCTTTGATGGTAAGGTTGGCCTACCACAATGGCCGCCAGGTGCGACCTCAGAGCAGTCCATGGTAGTGGCAGCTGACCAGACAGGTCAGGGATGCCAATGCTAGGCACCAACAGAAATATGGAAAATATACAGCAGACTAGGTGTAGAGGCATGCAAGTACAGAACTGAACAGATCACTGAAAAGCCAGAGGCTAAAACTTAACCTTTAATTCATATGTCTAAAAAGTATATAATTATAGAAACCAAAAAGTTCACATCACCAAAATATGTCACTAATATCCCATTGATAAATACAACCACAAAAATAGAAGCAAGGAAGATGGTTTGTCTCACTCACGTGACCTGATGTATGGTCTATGGACGACATGTATGAATCCTGGCACTGACCAGCCAGTTCTAAATAGTTTTAAGGCAGTATAGAATGTGCCAGAATCTATGAGCCTGTTCTTCTGCAGTTCATACATAAAGGTGCAGTCTAGTGCCAATACGACAAGTCTGGCTCAGGCAGCCCACCTTTAACCTGGTCTGGCTATTCTAGCTGTTCTGCACCTAGATTTGGTTTCAAAGAATAATAAATATGTCTACTTCTATAAATGTGGTGCGACACGCCCCCAGAACGCCCCAAAACTTTGACACATTAAAAAGTGTCTTTGGCGCATTACAAAGGGACTTATCGCGCCAAAGTTTGGAGTGAACCTGTTCATACATTCTTTTTGACTCAAAGTTCACCAGAAAACTCGCGCAGCCCCGTTCATACATGTCGACCTATGTGTCCAGAGAATCTCGTTCAATGGGTAGGTGTGCCAGTATCCAGAAAAAGATGTCAGGAAATAATATTCTAACACTATCCATGGAGTATAATGTTCCATATAAACATAACATATGTAAAAAAATGTTTGAAGATTTTTTTTCAAAGAGAGACCCTAATCAAAATCCTGCCCATCTGGCAGAATAATTGCCCCAAAAAGGGCACCCCCACTCTTTGGAGGCTGTCCCTATTACACCCTAACTTCCAAAAAATTGCTGAAAAAATGCGTATAGCATGGATGTCAAACAATCAAAAAGTTACACGTGTGTATGACTTGCCAAAAGAGATAGCGATAAATCCAATACCTACACAAATCACAGAGTCACAAAATATTGTGACCAACCCAATGTGTTTCCCCATATAGAAAATAGCGGTTCCTCACGGGAGCTATGATACCTATATCAAATGTGCAAAAATCTAAACAAAAGATGGCAAACTAAAAAAATTAATATGACAGTGCAGGGGTATGCAAACCAGGACAAACCCATAGATAAAACTTGATTATATAATGTTTCCATTTTCCCTTTGCGTCTGCAATATTCATCTGCAGAATAGACAGCATATTATATTATAAATTGATATAGATAAGAGATATCCAAAAAGGACAATCAATAAAAGTGCCCATCTACTAAGTAATAATCATAGATAGAGCTAATGTATTGGACATGTAGGAGCATTAAAAAACAATGCCCAAAACATGATAATGCCCTACTGATTATAAAAAGGGGGCTTACTGCGCATATAGGAGAAAAGAGGTGATGAATAACACTACAACCCAATATGTATATCCAATATGTTAAACAAGAACACATACAGTGGGAGTACTATATATACACTATGTTATACCCAAGGGGGAAAAAGGTATAGTGTCAGCATCATATCTCCCCAAAACAGACCAATAGTAACCCAAAAATAATTATTATGTCCCAGATCAGACTTATAAATTCATTTGGGTAGATGTAATTGAGGCTTCAAACAAAACATGCAAATATGAGGAATTAATTTAGATCCAGGGAACATACCATATGCATACAGTATATTCACTGGGCCTCCTTTTATAAAAGGTGTCTTTTCCAATCATCCCCTCTAGGGAAGTCCTAACCATTTCGACAACACAGAAGGATAGACAGCCTGTGTCTCCATTATGTGGTTCAAGGACATGTCTAGCTATCGATGTATCCCTTCTGTGCTTAATGTTACCCACATGTTCTCTAATACTCCTACGAAATTCTCTCTTAGTTTTACCGATGTATTGGAGTGCACAGATACAAATGCATAGTGAGATAACTCCTTTTGTTTTACAGTTACTAAGGTCTCTTCTGTTAAATAACTTCTTTAAGTGCTCACAAATGTAACTTTTACAAATGGGCATGCTTTGAATGAACCACATCTGAATGTTCCTAATGGTTGATGATCCAATCAAGTCCCTTTTGGTGCTAGGTCGAAGTAATGACTATGTAATAGGCATTCCCCTAGGGATCGCCCTCGCCTATAGGTAATGGCTGGGAATTTTGTGAGAATTTTTTGTAAATCAGGGTGTAGACGTAATATGTTTAATATGGACCTTAATTTGTCACTCTGGATTCGAAAGTCCTAATAATCCTTCTAATGTTGTCATCAGCTGATCTTTCAACAAATTATTTCTATCTAGATCTATATGCTTTCCCCAATACCCATTCAGGGTAGCCTATCTGTATGAAGCGATCTCTTAATATCCAGGCTTGTCTTCTATAAACCTCAATAGTGGTGTAGTTTCTCCTCAGCCAGATAAATTTACCCTTTGGTATTCTGACTGGACCATTTAAGAAAACCATTGGTAGCAGTAGGCTTCCTATATTTGTTTGTCCCAATGATTCCATCACAACATTTTTTAATGATTTAATTTAATTTTTTAATGGAAGTCTAAAAACTTCAAGAAGTCCCCCCAAATTAAAATGTAAATATAGGTCCTATATATTGTTATGGTTGAGGATCACCAGTTCCAACCATTGGACTAGTATGTAGATTATCTTCTGGGCCAAGATGACATCCTGGTTCACAAAAACAGATCAGATCCTCCCACCAGCCCAGGGTAAGATTAGTGTATGTGGGAACAGATGGGCTCTCCATCACTGTACGTCTGAGCTGGTGGAAGAATCTGCAATCAAAAAGAAAATAGTTATGAGTCAACATAAAACGTAAAAGACAGGTGATTAATTGATTATGGCTGGCATACTGAGTGCCCCTTGATCTTAAAAAATGGGAAACTGCTTGAATACCAGTGTCATGAGGTATGGAGCTATATAAAGCTTCTATGTCAATAGACGCTTGAATGACATTCTGATTAACCTGAATATCCTCTAATTTATTGAGCAGATCACTAGTGTCTGGAATAAATGATGGCCATTGTCTCCAAAAAACTCCATAAGACTCTTTAAAAAGTCTGTTTAAATAGACCCAGGAATTTTGAGTCACGGAGTTAGTTCCAGAGTCTATTGGCTTTCCATTGAGGGGATAAAGCCCCTTGTGGACTTTAGGTAAGACATAAAACTAAGAGAGAATTTCATAGGAGTATTAGAGAATATGTGGGTGACATTAGGCACAGAAGGGATACATCGATAACTAGACATGTCCTTGAACATCTTAATGGAGATGCAGGCTGTCTATCCTTCTGCGTTGTCTAAGTGGTTGGGACATCCCCTAGAGGGGATGATTGGAACAGACGCCCTTTGTAAAAGGAGGCCCAGTAGATATACCGTATGGGTACGATATGTCCCCTGAGCCTAAATGAACACTTCATGTTTGCATGTTTTGTTTGAAGCCTTAATTATACCTACCCAAATGAACTTCTAAGTCTGATCCGGGACATAATACAGGCAGTCCCTGGGTTACGAACGGGATAGGGACTGCGGGTTTGTTCTTAAGTTGAATTTGTATGTAAGTTAGAACAGGTATATTTATTAAATGTAACTCCAGCACAAAGGTTTTTTTTTTTAGTTTTGGATAGTGGAGGGAAGGGTTATGCATTTGTTTTGCTGTCTGTGCTCCTGTTAAGAAGATTTCCCCTCATTTTCATCTCATGTGCTGCTGTGGCATGCTGGAACTTGTGGTTCCACAGCTACTAACTGCTGTGGAACATGGAACTACAAGTGCCAGCTTGCCCCATAAGTCTATGTTTTTAACTAGGGGACAGATGTAAGTTGGAACGGTGTAAGTCGGGGACTGCCTGTAATCATTTTTGGGTTACTATTGGTCTGTTGTCCCTGTCTTTTGGTGAGATATAATGCTGACACTACACCGTTTTCTCTTTTGGGTATAATATAGTATATATACACTCACCGGCCACTTTATTAGGTACACTTGTCCAACTGCTCGTTAACACTTAATTTCTAATCAGCCAATCACATGGCGGCAACTCAGTGCATTTAGGCATGTAGACATGGTCAAGACAATCTCCTGCAGTTCAAACCGAGCATCAGTATGGGGAAGAAAGGTGATTTGAGTGCCTTTGAACGTGGCATGGTTGTTGGTGCCAGAAGGGCTGGTCTGAGTATTTCAGAAACTGCTGATCTCCTGGGATTTTCACGCACAACCATCTCTAGGGTTTACAGAGAATGGTCCGAAAAAGAAAAACATCCAGTGAGCGGCAGTCCTGTGGGCGGAAATGCCTTGTTGATGCCAGAGGTCAAAGGAGAATGGGCAGACTGGTTCGAGCTGATAGAAAGGCAACAGTGACTCAAATAGCCACCCGTTACAACCAAGGTAGGCAGAAGAGCATCTCTGAACGCACAGTACGCGAACTTTGAGGCAGATGGCTACAGCAGCAGAAGACCACACCGGGTGCCACTCCTTTCAGCTAAGAACAGGAAACTGAGGCTCCAATTTGCCCAAGCTCATCGAAATTGGACAGTAGAAGATTGGAAAAACGTTGCCTGGTCTGATGAGTCTCGATTTCTGCTGCGACATTCGGATGGTAGGGTCAGAATTTGGCGTCAACAACATGAAAGCATGGATCCATCCTGCCTTGTATCAACGGTTCAGGCTGGTGGTGGTGGTGTCATGGTGTGGGGAATATTTTCTTGGCACTCTTTGGGCCCCTTGGTACCAATTGAGCATCGTTGCAACACCTTGTTGAATCAATGCCACGAAGAATTGAGGCAGTTCTGAAGGCAAAAGGGGGTCCAACCCGTTACTAGCATTGTGTACCTAATAAAGTGGCCGGTGAGTGTAGTACTCCCACTATATGTGTTCTTGTTTAACATATTGGATATGCAGTACATACTGAGTTGTTCACCGCCTCTTTTCTCCCATATGTGCAGTGAGCCCCCCTTTTTTACAATAAGTAGGGCATTATCATGTTTTGGGCATTGTTTTTTAATGCTCCTAAATGGCCAATGCATTAGCTCTATGATTATTACTTTGTAGATGGGCACTCTTTTATTGATTGTCCTTTTTGGATTTGTAATATGCTGTCTAGTCTGAGAACATTAAACTTTTTTGCTATAGCTAATCATGCTCGCGCGTCTCAACAACCCTTATGGAAAGATAGATTGTCTCCTATCAGTTATCACTAAACTGAAACTGTGTGTATGTGCAGTCGTGACTTGTAGATGTCGTGGAGACACGATTTGCCGTACTTCCAGACCTTCTTACTGATGCCTTGTTGTTTCTGACCGGCGGATGTTGGATCTCTGTCCCGCGCATGCGCAGTGATCACTTAGATACGCCTAAGGGATAATAAAACACTATAAAAGTAAGTTTTATCTATGGACTTGTCCTGACTCTTTTCTTTTTTTTCAGGCTACTGGTGACATCTGTAGGAGTATATTATACATACCCCTGCACTGTCTTATTGTATTTTTAGTTTGCCATCCTTTGTTTAGATTTTTGCACATTTGATATAGGTATCATAGCTCTCCTGAGGAACTGCTATTGTCTATATGGGGAAACACGTTGGGTTGGTTACAATATTTTGTGACTATTACATCTGATTTTTATGGGTATTCGATTTATCTCTATCTCTTTTGCCAAGTTATATACATGTGTAACTTTATGAATGTTTGACATCCATGCTACATGCATTTTTTCAGCATTTTTTTGAAAGTTAGGGTATAATCGGTACAGCCTCCATAGAGTAGGGATGCCCTTTTTGGAGTGACTACTTCCCAGAATTTCAATTAGGGTCTCTCTTTGAAAAAATTCTTCAAAATTTTTTTCCCCATATATTGTTATGTTTATCTGGAACATTATACTCCATGGATAGTGCTATCATATTATTTACTGACATCTTTTTCTGGATACTGGCAAGCCTACCCAGTGAATGAGAACATCTGGACACATAGGGGGGACATGTATGATCTGGCGCAGCCCTGTTCGATATATTTTTAAAACTCCCGCACGCCAATATCAGGTGCATTACAGAGTGCCCACGGAGGTGGGGCGCACTAGAACCATACGACGCTGCATCTTTCTAGCGGCAGTACGGCACATCTAGGCGCAGTACTGTTGGAACAGGTCAACCACTTTAAAAATGGTTTACCTGAGCCAGAAGTGTCGTCTTTGCACTAGAATGAGCCTGATTTATGATCCGCAGTAGACTGGGTTCATAAATTCAGGCTCATTCTACACTATTATAATGGCTTCAAACATGGCATCTAAGTGCCATAAATCATACATGTCGCCCATAGACCATACATCAGGTCACATGAGTAAGACAAACCATCTGAGTCCTTACTTCTATTTTTGTGGTTGTGTTTATCGATGTGATATTGGTGATGTGGCCTTTTTGGTTTCTGTAATTATATACTTTTTAGACATATGAATTAAAGGTTAAGTTATAGGCTCTTGCTTTTCAGTGATATGCTTAGATACAGGCTTTAATATTATCTCTGTTTATGGTTTTTACATAACTGAACAGACATAACAGACAAACAAAGGCCAATAGGGAAGGCCTGACAGAGACCAAGGTGCAAAACAGAAACTGAAACTAAGACAGGACACAAAACCAAGAACTAGACAGGAAACAAAACAGAGACACAAGCTAGGACACTGGCTAGGAACTAAGGCACGAACTGACAAGGCAACAGCATAAATGACAGACCCATGGCAAGATCTCAGACATAAGAACATGGCAAGGAAACTCACAGACAAGGACTCAGACAGACACATGGCAGCACACCAACAAACAACATGAAGGATGGCAACAACCAACAAGACACAAACACTACGGCTATGTTCACACGATGTACTGCGGCGCGTACATTCTGTCTTTCAGGAGCATGCGCTAATATGCGTGTACTCCCATGGCGCGGGGGGATGTGTGGGGATATGGCTGCCTGCCGGGCCTATTGATATTAATTACTCATGGTGTGTATTCACTGCAAGTAATTGACATGTCACTTATCTCACCACGCGTACAATACGATTATTGAACAAGCGGGGAGAGGAGGTGAAATCCATAGTTCTCTACGAGAACTATGGATTACCATAATTTCGGCATGCATCTTGCCCATATTAGAGCACAAATACACGGCGAAATGCGTGCCGAAATTACCCCATGTGAACATACCCTTACAAGGATCAGGCAGTAAGTGTGGGGATGAGCAGGCTTATAATCGCACAGGTGGAAGGCGATTGTCAGAGGAAGATCAACCCTGCTGCACATTGGGGGAATAAAAGAGAGCATAATGTGGCTGCGCCTCTCTATAGAGCAACAAGGAGATAGGGCAGCAGCCACAAGATGTTGGAGCAGCAAAGACGAACAGCAACCGCAAATGGGTAAAGCATGCCTATTTTTTTTTTTAATAACAATAATTTTGAAAGTTGCTTTCTTTACAGTAATTGGCCCTTTCAGCAGCACTTGCTGGAATACCCCTTTAAGAAGAAAGTTAAAGAATAGAAATTATAGAATGTGGGAGGCAGATGGGGAGATTAATTTGTCATTGTTTATGTTAATGCCACCCAAAATCTGGGTAGGTGTTTAACAAGATAGAAAATTAAGAAACCAGACAACAAAGTGGTCAAGAAACTGATGAGGTAGACCCAGGGAGTAATAGAAAATCCCTACTCTCAAGGACAATCAGTTGGCAGACTCCAAGGGTGTGGA
This sequence comes from Phyllomedusa bahiana, assembly GCA_025379985.1. NCBI lineage: Eukaryota > Metazoa > Chordata > Amphibia > Anura > Hylidae > Phyllomedusa > Phyllomedusa bahiana. Next base: position 43,907 of record JAODAL010021645.1, read on the forward strand.
CCTTTAAAGGAGTGGACTATAACTCAGGGTACCAGTGAAATAACCTAGTAAGTGCATTGCTACAAAAAAAAGTATGACAACTACTCTATCATGCTTCTCGGAGGTCGTTACAGTATAATTATAGTGTATACCACTGTAAATCAGAGCTACAAAGGAAGCATTATGAGACTGTCTTAGCCATTTTTCTGTGAGAGCTAGTGGGTAGAGAGTGTTTGAAATGAATAGGCCATGAATAGTGGTGAGGATACTTCCTCAAACCCTTGGAGGCTATCCTTTATAGACAATGGGGCTTGGGAGCAAATGGGATGAACTGATGCTGTAGTCAGACAGAGCACCAGCTTATGCCCCTGAATAGATTGAGGGACGAACAGGCAAAAGGGTTGGAGAAAGGAATCTGTTCAGCCTGGGATTGAGAACATGAGAGTTGTTGTAGTAAAAACCATCTTCAAACTCATACTGATTAATAACAAAAATGTGCATGGCAGAGGCAGGCAGTCTGCTTTGCATTTGGTGCATAGAAGGAGATAAAGGTGACAGGATGATCCATTCTACTCCCAGCCACCACAATATTTCCAACTTCAGGATCCTGAACAACATTTCAGAATAAGAAGCACACAGAGTTTTGAATCAGACTGTCCCTTCTCTCATCTCATCAGGGCCATTAGAAGGGACAAATGTCTGTAAGAAGAAACTAGGGAATAGATTAATAAATGGAAGAGAAGGTAAGTGGTGTCCTAAACATGTTTAATATAGGTGAAAAAGGTCTGGGTAACAAAACAATAAATGATTTAGTTCAATCATTATGAGAACATAAATATATAAAGCTTATATAGAAATGACAATGCTTCATGCATCTTAGTAAAGACTCAGTGTTTCATTAAATATCTTAACACATGATCCATGTATTCCCTTCTCTTGTAAAAAACATTTTTTTTTATTTTTCAACAAACAGCTAAAAAATTACATAAAAGGCCACGTGTATCAAAACTGTCTAGGTCTAAAATTCACTTTGTTGCTCATAGCAACCAATCAGAGGACCCCTTTAATTTCATATAGGGCTCTGGAAAAATGAGAGGGGTGCTTTGATTGGTTGCTATGGGCAACAAAGTGAGTTTTAGACCTAGACAGTTTTCATACATGTAATGTAGTACACTGAAAATGATATGTATTCTGTATTGTCATTAAACCATTTCTTAGATTGTGAGTCTACAATTCCTGTAGCTCAGAATACCCCCCCCCCCCCCTGTGGGAATGGAATTTGTAGAATAAGTCTGTAAAACCTTACACAAAGCCTTTTTAGTCACTTAAATTACTCCAATGTTTAGATAACATGTGCTTGATCCGTTTTAGTATGTTTTATTGCCAGCGTTGTGTATGCAAGCTGTCAAGAATACCTGATGGAAGACCCCACCATATCATCACAGATGTGGCTTATGACCCCTAGAACCATAAAACGATTAGGCACAACAGTGCAGATTTCATTGATCTGTCCACAGCAGAAGCGCAGTCCGTGATTGCCATCTTGTGGGGATAGTAAGCAACAACCCTCATTAGACATCAAGTGTCCACCCACCTCATTATATTTTCAGCCAGTAAAAGAGCAGCCAAAATTATGAGAGAGGAGGAGAAACCTGGACAGAGATTTAGCCTATAAAACACATGACCAGACTCAAATCTGTGTTCATAGCCCGGGGTTCAATTTCTTATTGAGCTGTGTTCCATCTTCATTCATCCCTACCCGGGATCCGGAAGTTAAGACTTGTAAGTGTAAGGGCTTCTAAGTTTCTCCTCTTTTATATTTATAACTGTTTGATGCGTATGTCATAGTCATTGTTATTGTATTTTGTTTATGTAAGCATTGTACCTTCTCTTATTAAAGTTACCATTAATACGTGAGTTCTTGTCGCTGCATGGATCCATTTCCTTGAAGGAGTGTAATTTTTTTGTAGCTGCTGGAGAGCAGTAAGGTGACCCGGTAAACGTTTTTAAGTGTTTTAAAGTATTTTGCATCAGAGTCCTTCCCTCTGATTTATTTTTCCTTTTGAGCATTGAAGGAAGGTTGTGGCAGCGGATAACTTGGAGTGCTGGAACTGTCTTGGGGTGCGATTTATGCTTGATTTGCTACCTGGTGGAGAGGTGAGCGCAAGTGGAAATAAATCGACTCCAATACAGTGGCCCCCAGTCACGTGCTGGTGAGTGTGTACGTGACATACATGAAGCCCAATGTCTTTCCATGTGCTTTACCATATCGCCTACTTAGGCTTCCATAATATCAAAACTTAGAACAATCTTACTTTGTACCCAGAGTTCATATTTGTCCAGCTATGCATATGAGTGCATATTGTGATGGACTCGCTGCTGCTGGTAAACTGCTACCATATTTTCATTTAAATGCATTACATCTTATTAGAAAATAGTCTGGATTTTTTTTTATACATAATAATGTAATTGCTTATATACTTTTATGACAGATCCCTTTAATCTTCCATATCTAACACAAAGAGGAAACATTATTTATGCCATCTGTTATGAACTGCACAATAGAAAATATTTTGGACCTTTTTTTCAGCCTGTTTTCTCCCCTGACGTTTGCTGCTAGTCTGTTCTACTTCTATTAATGAAGCTGCCAACCTAACTTTTCAGTCTACAAGGAACAGATTAAACTTGCCGGCAGCACTGAACAAATGGAAAGGATTGATTCTCAGATTTTATTTCACATTATAATACTATTAAAAAATAATGTATTCTTTATATGATTTAAATAAAATGTGAAAACAACACAAAAATAATCATTGCTTACTAAGCCCTTTCAGCTGATGTTGAATAAGTTTTAGAAAACCAGAAATAGCATATATAGAAAAGAAGTGGCGCCATAGCAAAGATGAATATGGGCCTCCTATTATAGGGTTTAGCCATTCATCAAGAATTTTAGGTAAGGGACTTTCATCTGGCAAAAGGAATCACAGTGGCAATTTTGTAATACAATGGATTGGTGCAACCAGCCTATATTCTCATTTCGCAACCAGAACACAATCAGTATACAGGAAAGGCTTAGATAACTGCTTACAAGTAAGTAATAGTTTTGCTTATGCAGCTGTATAAAATGTTTATTAGAATATAAATCTAGCCTGATGGCAATTTTGGGATCAGAAATGAAATATTTCTTTAGGGTTTGGTACATGCCTTCTGGGTTTCAAAGTTTGCATCAATATAGGGAAACAAAGTTTACAAATTCTCTATCCCTCTCCCTTCATCCACATCTTTCCCCACCCTTGGTTGAACTCGATGGACACAAGTCTTTTTTCAATCGTACTATGTGACTGATGCCTACAGTACTAGTGTTTTATAGAAGTTTGAGATAAGGAAGAAGAATACATTTGTGTTGTTCTCAAAAGGTTATATCAGAAATGTGGACCTTTATTATTTAGCTACCCGAGAATAGTTTGCATTGTAATAGTAATGGTAGAAAAGCATAAACATTGCGCCATAAGATGATTTAAACCAATGCAAAATTTACAAAACGGTGACATGTAAAAATAAGTATTTAGGTGCTTAATGAACTTTCATGTCTTGCAAGTGGCCCAGGGCCAGATTCAAGAATTTGTGATATGTGATCTGTTTTATGATAGAAATAGATAGTAGTTATATTAATCTATAACCATAAAATAAAAATATATAGTGTATAAAAATAAAATACTTATATAAATGTATAATGTTGAAGTCAAGGGTATATAAAAGTCTTCCAGAAGACGTTGACTGAGTTTTACTGGCTCAGGATTGCCTTTGGTTCAATTTCTCATGTTTGATTTAATTTATTCTTTTCGTCTTTTAGTCCTGACATTTTCCGTTTAAAATTTGTAAATGTTTTTCCCTCTCAAACCAAGTAGTTTAATATATTTTATAATGAACAACAACTAAAATGCTTCTAACTTTACTGTAGGACTAAGAATACTTGGATTGTGTAGGCAGGACCGCTAAAATAAAGGATAGATTGCTGTAACAGGCAACTGTAGACCTGAGGGTGTCATCTTTAGCAACCAACAGGGTGCCACTGTAATCCTTAAAAACTAATGGCTGAACCTGAACTGTCAGAGGTTTGAAAAGTCTACCTTTGTGGTACCTAATATGTAGCAAAAACCAGGTAAGTTCCCGCTGACTGTTGTTAATAATATTGTTCACTTAGTCACAGTTTATTTTCCAAGCTTTCTAGCTGCATTGACTGCAAGGTAAGAATTCCTCAGCTCTGTAGGTGTTTAAGAGTTCATTATTTTAAAATACAAACCACTACTCTTAAAATAATGCATGACCCTGTGTACTTAATATCTATCCTATCTATCTATCTATCTATCTATCTATCTATCTATCTATCTATCTATCTATCTATCTATCTATCTATCTATCTATCTATCTATCTATCTATCTATCATGATCTTACATCAGCCTTTACTATGGATATAATGTACATTGTACCTGGACCACCATAAGAAGGTTTTTTTTCTAAAACAATTTAAACAAGCTTTCTAGGTGTTGCATCCATCCCACACTCTTTAGCTCTTAATCTTAAATACTTTCTGGTTTCATTGTTTATTTTTTATTGGTGTACACAATCTAGAACCTCATTCCATGTGTGCAATGACCAATTATTTACGTAAAAACATACTGTATATACTTGAGTATAAGCCGACCCGAATATAAACCGAGGCACCTATTTTTGCCACAAAAAACTGGGAAAATGTATTGACTCGAGTATAAGCCTAGGGTGGAAAATGTGGCGGCTACTGGTAAATTTAAAAAATAAAAATGGATACCAATAGAATTACATAGGCAGGTTTAGGCAGTTTAATGTCCCCCATAGGCAGGTATAGGAAGTTTAATATCCCCAATCGGCAGTTATAGGTAGTTATATATCCTTCCTAGGCAGTTATAGGCAGGTATATGTCCCCTATATGCAGGTTATAGGCAGGTATATGTCCCCCATAGGCAGGTTATAGGCAGGTATATGTCCCCCATAGGCAGGTTATAGGCAGGTATATGTCCCCATAGGCAGGTTATAGGCAGGTATATGTCCTCATAGGCAGGTTATAGGCAGGTATATGTCCCCCATAGGCAGGTTATAGGCAGGTATATGTCCTCCACAGGCAGGTTATAGGCAGGTACATGTCCCCTATATGCAGGTTATAGGCAGGTATATGTCCTCCACAGGCAGGTTATAGGCAGGTTATAGGCAGGCATATGTCCCCCATAGGCAGGTTATAGGCAGGTATATATCCTTATAGGTAGGGTATAGGTAGATTATAAGCGGGTATATATCCTTATAGGTAGGTTATAGGCAGGTATATGTCCTTATAGGTAGGTTATAGGCAGGTATATGTCCTTATAGGCAGGGTATAGGCAGGTATATGTCCTTATAGGTAGGTTATAGGCAGGTATATGTCCTTATAGGCAGGAACAGGCAGGTATATGTCCTTATAGGTAGGTTATAGGCAGGTTATAGGCAGGTATATGTCCTTATAGGTAGGTTATAGGCAGGTATATGTCCTTATAGGTAGGGTATAGGCAGGTTATAGGCAGGTATATGTCCCCCATAGGCAGGTTATTTAAAAAAACAAAACAAATACAAACACTTACCTCACTCCCTTGCTGTCCGGTCTCCCGGGCACTCTCCTCCGTCTTGGGGCACAGGCAGGGTGATGTCATCAGGCCGCGCATGCAGCGTGATGACACATGCTGCCTGTGCCGGCCACGTCGGACGGCCGCGAGTCTGCTTGTGGCTGTCCGGAGTCCACTGCGGAGCAGGGAGCGCTCGCTATTTGCACCGCAGTGGTATCTCTTCACTTGTATGCGCTCCCACAGGAGTCGCATACAGCTGAAGAGATCGCTGACAGCGCACGGGCCACGGCAGCGCCCGGACACTGTCGGCAAACTCGGGATTCTGCTGTATGTGATCCCTGAGGAGTCGCATATAGCAGAAGTGTTCCTGTTGGCGCCCGGGCCATCGCAGTGCCCGAGCGCCGACAGTGACTCGAGTATAAGCCGAGGAGGGATTTTTCAGCACACTTTTTTTGTGCAGAAAAACTCGGCTTATATTCGAGTATATACGGTATATTTTTAAATATCTGCATTTAGGGTTCTTTTGATCTGTTCTTTTGATAATGCTTTGACTGTCACTGCAGTTCAACTTATTATCTACTCTTCTTTCCTAAGTATTTATTTTTCAGAGTAGTCAGCTCTAAGGGAGACATATATGAAGGTAGGTGTGTCGTAATGAATAGTCAAGTCTCATTTTCAGTGTATAATGCCCCTGATGTATGAAAGTGTTTTTGTACATTTATAAATGGTGTGTTAGTCGCATTACGAAACTTAGGCACATAAGTAATGCACCTAACATGTATAAAGTCTATAGATAGGCTGGAAATAAAAGTCATTAGAATGGCATGTCAGTGAATAGAAACTATGAACCATAAAACAAAAATAGGACAGGGCGCTCGTCCGCAGCAAATAAATCCTCATGCGGTGGCAACGTAGGATAAAGAATATATTTATTTAATTAAAAACACAAATAGCATGCTCTTTGTGTTTTTAATGAAATAAATATATTCTTTATCCTACGTTGCCACCGCATGAGGATTTATTTGCTGCGGACGAGCTCCCGGTCCTATTTTTGTTTTATGGTTCATTATCTTTCCTCAAGGTCTTCCAATACCAGGGGTCTTGGACTACGTGGCTGCTGTCTTTGGGCTTAATTAAGTCAAAAAGGTTTTTATGAGCGTTGTGCCTCTACAATATAAGCACAACGCCATCAGGTGAGCACCTTATATGTTTTATTTTTATTGAATTTCCTGACGTACTTTCACATAGAGCGCCCTCTCCTTTTTTCATTTTCTATATATGAATAGAAACTATGGTACTGATCTTGCATGGAGGACCACAGGTCCCAGCAATACCTGTGCTGTGCTGGCTCTTGCCGTATGTGGAATAAAGGGTGAGAGCAGCAAAAATACATTTCAAATTTAATGTAATGAAAATGAAAATTTTAAAAATCTGAACATCACCCCCAGTGGGTTATTTAATGTAAAATTAGTTTTAGATTCTTTTAATTTTAAATACATTTTATATGAGATATTTTTATATTTTTGGGATATTATATATTTTTCTATTCATTTTATATGATAACATTTTTTATTACATTTAAATAATTTAATTTTATATCGTTTGATAATTATACTAAATTACTTTTTATTATTGTACTGGTGTAAGTTGAGAAATATTTGACATTTTTGCCCCTGACAGCAAATCTAGCTTCACCTCAGCCTCAGGCAGACCACAATGAAATAGGACTGCCTGTCGGAGCAGTAATGTGCCTAGTTTTGTCGAACTATATTCATATATGTGTCTAATAGTACGTGTGGTGCGACACACCTCCAAAACGCCACCAGAACGCCCCCAGAACACCTCTTCATGTTAGGCACATTCGAAAGTGTCTTACAAACAATGCGCCTAACACATACGTTAGGCGCATTCGACATCATAGTTGGCTCAGTTAGGTGCATTGTTCGGCAGAAAAAGGGTGAAAAACCCTTTCATACATGTTGCCCTAAGGGTTGTCATTTACCAGTGCTATATTGTGAGTTAACAATACTGATTCCGATTAGGAATAGAGATGAGCAAGCAGTAAAAAGCTCTAGTTCGATTAGAACCTCGAACTTTTGTGTGTTCAGTTCGAGGTTCTATTCAATTAAGAACTCGAACCCCATTAAAGTCAATGGGAGAAGATGTTCTGGTTCATTTTTATACCTATACAGGTGAGGAGAAGTTGGAATTACCATCCATAACAATACACTGGATACATGGAACAACTCAGTGAAGAAAAGTTGGCTCTAAGAGTGACAGAAAAAAATTGAGAGGCTAAAATACTTCATTCCTTTCAATGGCTAACTGAAAACATGAGGACAGTTTGCAAGCAGGGGCATAGCTATAGGAGGTGCTGCGATAACAACTGCTATGGGACCCTGCATCCTGAGGGGGGCCCAAAAGCCCTTTTGACACATAGGAGATTTGGAGACGGTGTGTTATACAATTACTGAACTCCCAAAACAGCAAAAACAGGACTTATGGGCACTGAGTACGATTTAGCAAATCCAAGCACTCTGTATAATATATATTCATGTATACAAGAGTTAGGCGTTATGTGAGCATGCACTTGTCGCCAAATAACAGCTTCTGGGTGTGGGAAAGATGCAGCCAGCAATACCAAACTCGCTAACTATTGATGCTTTTGGAGAGGAAAATGTTATCTAACTAAGAGCAGTCTGTACAGTACAGAGAGTGAGCTGAAAATGGCATTCACATGGCAATACAGTGAAAAATATATAACATGGTCCTGTGATTTTAGCAGCCAATGAGAGCCCTACCCCTCTGCGATGATGTTTTTGCCACTTCTCTGTGCTCTGCACTGATTGGATGGCTGCTAAAAGTGCAGAAAGGTGATTGTATGGCCGCCAAGAGTGCAGAAAGCCGCTGAAAATGAAATTGAAAATGGCGTGCCGAACTAGAACTAAAACGTTACTCGAACGAACAGTAAAATGTTCGGTTAGGTTCGAGTTCTAAAAATTGAGAAGTTCTAGTACTTTTCTAGTACAGTGCTATCAACACTAATTAGGAATATTAAGTTGTTTCAATGATTGAATGGGTGAGGTCCCAATGATCCACAGCTGATGGAGGCTCTATAGTTATTGCCTAATTTGGCCTTCTTACAATATGGCACAATGGTCATAGGTCCATACGTTCTAGCAGAATTCAGGGAAAGAACTGTCAATCCATTTATGTTTCAATATGTTTTCACAAATATTAATGTAACGTTAGAAGTAATAGAACGTTAGAAGTATCCTAGACATAAAGGAAGGACATCTGTAAAGAAACTACTGTATGTTAAGGATTAGACATGTGAACAATGATTATTTTCTCTAGAAAAAGATGGGCTAAGGTTGAAAACAGAAACATCATCATAAACAAGGAGTGGCAGGCGCTTTCAATAAGAGATTCCAGGAAATGAATATGGCAGAGCTAGCTGGTTTCCTTTACTGATGAAGTGGATTTTCAAGAATCAAAAAGACTAGAAATAAGTGGGAGATACTTATGATTTTGCCAACTGCTTGTCTTTTTATCAAATATTTTCAACAACCATTAAAGACCTATGATATCCAGTGGTTAACATTAAAGCGAATCATCAGAAAATAATCCTTATCATTGAAATTTTTTGGTTTATTTTAGTGATTATTTTTTGTCTTTCTTATTTAAACCTATGCATGTGCAATATCATATTGGATGCAAATAAAAGTACTTTTCTCTGAGCTAGAAGAGTTAACCAGCAGGTATCAGCTTGTACTAACTATGATGCTTAAACTCTTGGCAGACAAAAGAGGGAGTAGAATTCAAAGCTGTAATCGACTGTCACTATGATCGACAGTGTCTGTCACTTGTCATTTAGTGACTAGCCATGGCTGACCATGACGGCCATCTAACATCTCTTTGCCATATATTATGTTCTTTGTGCACAATATAGCAGACATGCAGTATTCTTCCAGATTTTGTACATTGTGCAAAGCTATGCTTTGTCCGCTGTGTAGTCTCCACATGGCAGAATCACTTGGCTCAAATATTTCTATCATCTGCTTGTGACAGCCAAGATCGAAAGCATTGTTCTCTTCCTGAAATATAAATGTCAGTTGTAGAAATGTATAATGGCAAATGTAAAACCTACAGTCATGGTACTGACAACTTTCTATGTTAATTCTAAAAAAACAAAATGAAAATAAACTTCAGCATGTAAAATTTTTTAAATATAGTTATTTTTTTACTACATTCTAGTTACTATGTACTTTCATCAGATTATGCCTGTAAAGGATAATAGGTAATTTTCCCTAAATCTATTAATCTAGGTAATATTATTTGATACAAATAATCCTTATGCATATTGGGACTATGGAATACTCGGGACTATGGACACAATAGAAGTGGGTCACCCATTTGGGACTTCCTTTTGTTATCCAGAATATGGAGAGGCTAAAAAAGTAACCCCCACATCAGTTTGGGGACCTGTCTTTCCATGTATTACAACTCATCATCAAGGAACCTATTTTCTTAAGCTTTTATCCAAATAATAGAAACAGCATTATTTCAGCATCTATTTAATACTTTATGTTAAAAAAACACTTTATGTATCTGTAAGCTGCTTAGTTTCTTCTTTTGTGCACTGTCAGTCAGTACGGACAGAAAAATAAGGCTTTAAAGGAGTTGTCTCACTACATGGATTCATCTTTTCTTGGTTTCATTTTGAATTCAGGGGCGTGTTTACTGGCTTCTACTAGGCTGCAGTAGAAGCCAGGTCTGTAGCTATAGTGACCAGTGCTGGCGACCTATCCGGAGAGATCAAACAGGTCTGTAGCTATAGCAACCTGAGGAGCTGAAGCAGCCCAAACAAGAGGGGATGTCTAGGAATCGGTAGGACACTGTTAATGGACATATATTGCAAAGTGACTTGTTTTTGTAAGATCTTTAACATAAAAAGCAATCCTTATAGCGAGAGAACCCCTTTAATGATTAAATAGAGATAACAATTTAACCACTTGCAAACCATTCAGATAGTCCATGAATGACTCTGCCAGGACCTTTCTGAACATCCTCACAGAGCCTGCAGATGCAAAGAGCTATAGCAGCTGCTGGAATGAATAAGGGTGCGTCCACACGGCAGTATGAAAATACTGGCCGGATTCTTATTACAGAATCCGGACAATATTTTGGCATCTTTTACGTGGTTTTGGGGGACGGTTCTGTCCGCGGTGTACAGATTCACGTGTCCCCCTCAACCATTGACATGTACATCTTCTGCCCAAAGACCTAGTGAGAAACAGGAGTATATGTGCGGGATACAAACAAAGCAAACATAGTTCAAAAGATGTTAGCTTTTTGCCATCGATCTCTGTAGACCTGCCATGGCTTCATTGTGGTATCCATCAGGGGACCTTTTTTCACAGTATCCTAAGGGATACCCCTGATGGAGAGCAAAACGTGGTATGACCAGACTCTAACTGATGTATTTTCTTCCCTCTTTTCTGTTGTATCAATATGTTTCCATTGTTTATTGTAATCAGTCTATTTTCAGACCTAACATTTAGAAAACTTTTTTTTTCCATTGGTTATTTGGTGTGACTAGCTTTTTCATTTGATTTGCAACATAAACTTCTGTTCTTTGAGTCAGATATTTGCATATGCTTTTTATATGCACATTTAAATGATGGTTGTTTAGGATAAAATCTTTCTACTGTGAACAGAAAAACTAAACATTACTATTTCCACCCATGTGGAAACATAAAGTCATGTTCATTTGTCCATAGTATTTCTCTTGACCTTTTTCCTAATAAGTCATATAGCATTTTGCTATTACCCCTGGCGGATGTTCAAACAGCTTTTCACTTACCAAAAATAAACAAATTACATATATGACACAAAACAATGTTTAACAGCTAAGCATTCTGGCTTCATGAAGCATACCAAAATTAATTTAATTGATGGAAATTTTTTTTTCCAATAAAATAGAGGAAACAAGTTGAAGACAATTTTATGAAATAAAAAACAAATCAACAGTTATTACTTTGTTGCTCCTTTTTGGGCTTTTTAATGGCTTTGAACTTTCTGAGACCTGGACTTCATAAATAATAAGAAATAATCTACATAAAGTTGGTTACTACTTTCTAGAATTCACGGCGTATACGCGCCGAGAATAATGTATGTCTATGGGGCCGGCGTCCCCGCAATTAAGCCGTGTGAACATAGCCTAATGCGACATTTAATCAAACAGTTGCTATGTGAGAAAGAATAAAGCAGTTATAAATTAGTTACATGCCATTGGGAGCAAGGATCCAACAAATAAGTATTAAATGACATTTGCCCACTTTAATGAAATAAGAATATCCCATTTTGTAGCATCTAAAAGTCTCATCAGGAGGTATAGGATAAAAGCATGATATAAACAGACATTCTGATGACAGCAATGTGCATTGTAAAGTTCAAAAAGTCACCTCTAAATTGCCTGTGCTGAATACACAGTGATTTGCCATCATTTGCTAAAATGATAACAAAAATACAAATTTTAAGAATAAGAGTTCCCACAGAGGTTTATGACAGCTGATAAATTGAAAAGAAAGGGAGACGAGCAACCCAAAGAAAAAGGCAATTTGAATGAGTCTTGCTCAGCATGATATAAACCAAGAAGCACAATGTTTTAGTTTTAAACCACTTGCCTTGTAAGCTGTATATTTCACCAACGCTATTTTGTCTGGTGATATGATGCCAGTGTGCGCTCCGAGGAAGGGATATAGACTTGGATAATGTCATTGGTTCAGTCAAACTAGTCTGCAGCTAAAAGGTAAAATAAAATAAATAAATAATACAAATAATAATGTATTATTTGTACATAAAATTATGAACAGGACAAGTTAGCAACAATCAAAAACCAAATTTATCAGGCAGCCAGCCCAGCACATTTACTCAACAGGCAGGTTAAATAATGGCTATGCTCTTCATTCTTCCTGTCTTAGCAGAGGCTGATTCCTCAAAGCCCTGTGCACAGTCATTACTATTCCATATTTTATATGCAAATGAATATAATCCCTCATCTCTGTGGAGTCACAAGTCTTTAAGTGACAGAATCCAGAGACATTAAGTCAACTTTGGGTATATCTGAAGGATAGCAGTGTTCTATTTGGAAAAGTGGCTTACAAGGCTTTAAAGGAAGAATGCATAATTATCTCCTGACAGTTCTTATGAGTTGATGTAACCCAGGAGTTAATAAGATGCAGAGAGAAATATAAAGCAAATAAACATACTATTCAGATATTTAGGCTGTACAAAATGTTTCTTGTTTTTTTGCCATCAATATTTCTAATCGATGATTCATTTCTGAGATATTGCAGGGCAATGAATAAAGGATTTTTTTGCAGCATAAAGGGTTACCAATTGCGCAGGCCCAAAAACACTTCACCTTATGTTTTTTTTAGAAGAATGTGAATAGTCTCTAGCCTCATCCACACTGAGGATTTCTTTTATTTTCCCCCCAAAAGGTGCAGGTAATTTGCATAATCATAGGGGGAAAAATGATAGTTTTTAAATTGGTAGTTTAAAGTAGGGAACTGGTCATCTTAAAAAGGGAAAGGTTTTGGAATCAACAAAGTTCATTTTGATTCAGATTTCTTTTTAGTGTTCTATTTATGCCTTATAAAAATCAAAATGACAAATGCCATAAAAAAACTTTTTTTTGTCTGAAAATACCTTAAAAAATACCCTGTTTTCCCTAAAATAAGACACCCCAAAAATAAAACTAGTTAGAATGGGGAATCGATTCAAAGAAGTGGAATTCGTTTATATTTCAGGAAAATTCGGTTCGGAACGAAATCGAACTTTGGGGTCTTTGGGTGAACGAAGTGGCTTTTGATTGATAAAATGGTGCGAACTGGCCTACAGGGGGGAAGCACTTGGGGGAAGAAGGGGAAAACCTGATCATGTGCAGGTGAAGCCAAACAGGACCGGGGGGATTCTGTGACTCACCGCCTATTAGTCCGGGGGCCCACGCCGGGAGCTCACATCCCCTTTAGTCTCATCAGGGAAGGTGCTGCGCGGCTGATAGCTCTTACTGAAAAATTTATTTTTAACAGCGATTTCTGTGGGGTGTCTCAGCTTGTCTCAGAGACGTTCCTTAATGTTCTTTTCTAATTTTTTGGGGGATTTGGATCTGAAATCCATGTGCGTTCATCAGCCCCCAAAAACATTTTAATATCCCAAATGGGAACTAAGCCATTCCTGTTTATTCATTTAAAGAAACAGGTTTTTTACAATACAAAACACTTTATTTTTTGGCTCTCAATTTATTGCGCAATTTACATCCAGGGGGTTTAAATTAAAACGTTGTTTTTTTGGTGTGTGACCCCCCAAAAAACCCTTTTTAACCCAAAATATAAAAATTTTTCCCGTAGCCAAAATTTAAAGCAAAGGGTTTAAATTTCAAATGTTTTTTTGTTGTGTGCGTAGAAAACCAATTGTAACACGCTACAAAACTACATTTTGTGGGGGCCAATTTTTTTGGCGCAATTTTCATCCGGGTTAAAAAAGCGTTTTTTTGCTGGTGTGCTGACCCAAAAAAACCGTCTTTTTCACGCCAAAATATATAAATTTTTCCCGTAAGCCTAATTTACAAGCAAAGGTAATTACAAAACCTCTATCTCTGTGTTTTGTGGCGTAGAAAACACGCAATTGTACAACGCTATCAAAGCTACTAGTTTGTGCGGCTCCAATTCTTTTGGCGCAATTTACATCCAGGGGTTAATTAAGCGTTTTTGCTGTGTGCTGACAAAAATTGGATAGCCCAGATAAGCGTACTCTGGCTGCCAATTTGGAAAAACAGATGATTTGAAGCTGCCACCAAATATAAGTATGACCACTTTTCTTTTTTCTATGTATGTTTTAATGGTTTTATTATTACCCGTTAATGTTGGATTTTGACTAACGAAGAATAAAGAATTTTTTACGTTTTAATCTGAGAAGTCTTCCACTTTTTTGAAACTTTTTACATTTAGTAAAACACCAGTGTTTTAACACTACACATAACAATAAAATTTTTCCTGGCCATTTGTGGAGCGTCAATTATATACCAAGGGTTACACCAGCTTGTTACTGGTTCATTGGATCAAACATGGTGTAGATTTATCATATACAGGATATCATCATCAAACAGATGTCCTGTACATTTAGAACAAACAGTATGTCAGACAGAGAGGTGGCAGGCTCAGCACCTGCGAGTTCAGTGGCACAACATTCCTGGAACAGGCCCAGGTCGCAAGCACAGCAATCTGGTACGTCGCAGCAGGGGTCACTGACCGTGTTGAGGGCCACAACTGCTGGCTAGTAATCTAGTGGCCTGAGTGTTTGTTCTAGCAACCCAGGTTTTCTTGATTGGTTGACTAATAGGTCAGATCATTCTTCCTCTCAAGATGGACATCTGACTACCCCAGCCAAGAGGCAGTTGGAACCTCAGACACAACCATAGTTGGCAGTGGCCCGGGAGCGGGTCAGCGCCCTCAACCTGTCCTCAGCCACGCCTCAGTCCATCCGGTTTCCTCAGCCAGAGATCTACTATTGTCTGGCTCAGCGCCACTATATAGCGAGGATGAACGATTTGAGGAGGGGCAGACATCAAGCTACTTTAGGCAGCGAAGAAATGGGAACCAATAATCGCCTTCTTCTCAGTAGGCGTACAAAGTTTATATGTGGAGAGTGGCAAGGAGGAGGTCATGTTTTTGAGAGGTCAGTCCTCGCATAACCAAGACCGGTGATGGAGGACAGCAGTGACGATGATACACAAATAGATGATGATGTAGCCGACCGCCCCTTTGGAGCCGGTTGAGGCAAGGGCTTCATCACCATTCAGATAAGAGGGCGTCAGCTTGCGGCGTCAGCAGACAGCGCAGGCCAGCAAGTGGGTCGTGTGGGCGTGAGTCAGCAGGATTGCATCAAGTGTGAGGTCGGGAGCCAAGCCGGCCACGTGAGTAAACAAACCCTCTTCGCAGTCCAAGAAAAGAAGGCGGCAACGGAGGCTCAGCCGAGGCAGCGGCGAGTCGTCGGCAGTAGTCACTCAGTGCGGAGCGTTGGCGGTAAAATCCGATACTCGGCGGGTGTGGCAGTTCTTTGCTAAGACACCAAGAGGAGCCGAATATGGGTTATATGTAGAATCCGTGGGCAGAAAGGTGAAGCGTGCCAGAGGAGCTAACTTTGCACCACGGCCCTGCGTCAACACATGCAAGCGTCACCATCCGTTGCCTGGGAGAAACGTGGCTCAAAGTGGTGGTCCTTCCTGCCGCCTCAGCAACAGCACAGCAGCAGCGTCCCAGTGGCACGCAATGCCATTGCAGCCAGTCAATGGCTCCACCATCACTGCCAAAGGGAATCTGTTTCTCTTTGACATCATCTTCCTGGTCCAGAGTGCTTCCCCAGCTCCTCGCTACTCATGGCGCCGATCAGGTCTTCAGCGAGGAGAAAAAAAAAATTGCAAAGAGACAACAGTAATGCGTCCAACCATCCTAAGGTTCAGCAGCCTGACCGTGCTTCCCTGTCCAAGGTTGTTGGTACTTAGCAGTCCCGTCCCTTTCTCCAAATGGTGAACTCTGCACTGGTTTCATAGAAACTAAAGGCTTGTGGCCCGAGCCGAGAAGTGAGAGTTCCAAGCCTTAATTTCTTTCCAAAAAGGCAGTACCAGCCACTTCATAAAAAAGTGAACGAAGGGGGGTCAGCCCTTTTGACTTTTTCCGGTTTTTTCCAAGGGGCATGGCAGCCGGACTCTGGAGCTGTAACTACGCCCAAGGCCAGTACATGCCCCTTTAACGGCCCACGGGGGTGAATGTGCTTCCAGCCCGGGGCCCCCCAACAACTTGGCAAAAGACCCCCGTTTTTCCCCCTCCACTTTGCCCAAACTGCTGCACCCTCCCCAATGTCCCCTCCCCCCCTCCACCCCCAAACCAAACCATCTCAGCCCCCCAAGTACCCCACCCCATAAGACCACAGGGTTTAGGGCACAGCGGGGGTCAGGGCATTTCCCCTACAACCTGGCTTTCCTGGGCAACAAAGGGTCACACGGGGGAGGAACTGCTCCCCGTCATCAGCAAGAAATCGATGTTGGTTTTTCTCCGCCCCAATTTTCAAATGGGAACCATGGTGAGGGGAAAATGGGGGAACAGGGGTGTCCCCTCCCAAAACCAGGAGGGATGGTCCATGCCCCGGGCATGGCGCAGTGTTAAAATCGGGTTTTAAAAAGGGTTTCCTGAAGTCCTTCCACCGATTTTTCAGAACATTCGGGAAAAGGGCCAAAACTGTCATGAAATTTTAAATCCTTTCCCGTACAAAGCCAAACACCCCCTCCTCGATTTGCAGGGGCAGAAGGGCCTCCCCCAACACACCTGATATGCGATTTTTCCACCCTTTGGAATTCCAGCCTGCACATGTTGGACCGACTGATGAACAAAAAAAGGCCATTAAATTTTTTGATGATCCAGAGACAGAATCTCCCCGGTAATTTTGAGTCACCAGTGGCGCTCATGCGTGACACCTCCTTTGTTGGGGCCTTCGGGAGGCGCGTTTTTTTTCCCCAACAGGGGATAAAACTCATTCCACTGCTTCTGTCCGGAAAGATGCGAAAAATCTGTCTGGGCAGGGACGGAACGGGGCACTACACTCGGGGCCACTGATCCGGGGGGGACTGAAAGGGAGGAGGAGAGGAGGACAGGGAGCAAAGCATTTCGGGTGAAAGAGGGATTTTCAACCCAGGTGACAAGAAGGGGGACGGGACAGCTGAGGGGGTGATGGAGAGAGGAAGAGAGGCAATGCCCCCCAAAGCACGGGCAGTATACATGGAAATGGAGGGGGACCCCTGGGAGTCCTTGTCGATGGCCCCCGCATGCTATTTGCCGGCAGGAAACCCGAATAGTCAGCATCCGGCAGAGGGATGATTTCGTTTCCCACCCTTGGAACCCTCCTACCGTCCAAAAGGAGCCTTTTTCCCCCAGCTATTGAGGGGGAAACAAACTCAAATACTATGGGAAAAACCCCCCCCGTTCATTGGGCCCTGCCATGGGGGCATCGTCCCCCTCTGACAGGTTGACCGGGGGGTTCCCTCAGCGCTCATACTATGCCCGGCTGCGGGAAGGTGGGGGGTAGGACAGTACCACTCCACATTTTAACCTAACGGGGTCACTGATGAGCAGCTTCCTTACCCGCCTAGGGAGGAGGGCAGTCACCACACACAGCAGGGACCGGGAGCAGTCCCTAACCCAAAAGGGTTGGGGGCCTACGGGACAGCACCTGCCACCTTTAAAAGATCCCTGGACTCGGGGCAGCCAAACGGTGTTGGCCGCAACTTCCGATTTTGCAGTGGAGAACTGTCCCCCCCGGGCCAGTAATGTGGCATCAAGCGGGGTTCAGTGCGGGGGGGCCATCGTTACCCCAAGGGGAGAACCCGCTTGTCCACGGGAAAGGGGAACGACTGACCTTTGTAAAGATGTACAGGTGGGGAAATCGGCAGATTTTCCACACACCAAGCCTTGGGCGTCATCTGGGTTCAAACTACCTCCCTCAGCCACTATTCGATGCCGCCACCCCCCCTGAGCCACACACTCCTTACCCAGTTTCCCATCCCCTACCACCACTTTACCGGGGCTGTTAGCCACCCACCCAACACTCTGTCTTGGCCACCTATGCCCTCATGCGCGCTCTGTTCGTTGCCGTGACATCCACCTGTGTCATTGTCCACTGCTACCTCATGCGCCTGGGGCTGCTCCATTCCTCCACACTGTATCATTGTCCCACTCCCTACCCCATCGCTGCCGCCGTGACCTCCGCTCTCATCATTGTGCCACTCGTGGTTTTCCCCTTTTTTTTCCACCCCCAGAATGTCATTGGCCACTGCCTAAACCTCTACTGCTCCCCCGCCGTGACCCCAAACCTGTGATTGTGCCACTCGGGCCTAATACGTTTTGCCACCCCCAGAATTCATTGCCACGCCTGACCTCATGTGCTGCCGGCCTGACCTCCGCTCCAGTCTTTTTTGCCTTCTGGGCTTACTCCTGTTTTGCCACCCCAAAATGTCATTGGCCACTGCCTGACCTCATTTTGCTATGGCTGCCGCCCCCCCCTCCCACTCTGTCACTAATGTTGCCACCTGACTCTCAGTTTGTTTTTTTTCCAGCTTTCGCTGGCAGACTTACGGGCCTTTTAATTCCCGCCAGTTTTTTGGTCATTTTTGCCCTCTTAATCCCCAGGAATTTTATAGGGAAGCGATTCTAAAAGCAGCCCTCATCTGCGTGTAAAAACTAAAACACAAACATTGATGAAGCCCAAACAAAGCCCCCTGCTATTTAAGCTGGCACAACTTCTACAGCACCCTCAGGCTCTGTGCACCGGAAATAGCTTTTTTTAAAACGCGTTTCCCGGCCGAATTTTTGGGAAGAAACTTTTTTTGTCGAAAATTCGTCGGGGTACCGAATCGAATTTTTAAAATTCGCCCATCTCAAACATATGCTTTTTTAGTTAGAAATTAAATTTTTTGCTGCTTTTGTTTTTGTTTGGATAAAAATCCACAGATTTTAAACTGTTGATTTTTTGTTAAACGTAAATTGAATAATTGTTCATAGAAAAAAAAAAACCCCCAAAAAAATTTTTAGCTCTCTTGGGAAAAAAATTAAATTATAAGCACTTCTTATTTTGGGGGAAAATGGGGTACCATCTGTACATTGCTTTTTGACACTTTCTGCTGTGGGCCCAAAAAACAATTTTCATTTATTAATGATATAGAAGATAAGATTAATAGCACTGTAAGGTGCCTGGGAAATATCTCTTCCTTTCTGACCATCACACTTGGGCAAGAGAAAAAAGAGAAAAAGTAGTCCCTCTCTCACTCTTTCTTTTTTTTTTTGTACTTTAGAATTTGTAATCTATACCAGTATTTGAAACGTATTTATGTTTGCTGTCGCTGTCACAGCTTTATAAGTTTGAGCGTCTTTCCAAAGAGGCACCACGTTGGACAAACAAAGGCATACACACTGCAAAAGTGATGGCGGTGCTATTCTGGTAACCTCTACATTGTCTCATCTCCCTTATAGTACATCAGTAGCAAGGGCCTTTAAGCAAGGACGAGGACCAAGTAGCCACAGTTAAATGTGTTTTTTTCTTTACTTTATTGTGTGGCAAACATTTTTACAGCCCAGGACACAATGAAAAACAAAGAAGTTTTTAATTAAAGGGAATTTCAAATAAAAAAAATACAACACTCTTAATCAAATTTATGACAGTCTTTAACACACTGAACACCGGACTGAATCTGTCTAATAGATTTATGGTACACTGCAACATCTAAAGAAATCTGGTTCAGAAATAGTGACGGCATCAGGTCACTGAACTAACATCAATTTACAGAGAATAAAACATTCACACTGCTTATCTATGAGGTAATTAAGGATTTACTCTTCAGCACATTCTGTTGTTCTGTTTATTTCGATTTATTTTTAAATGCCTATCTATTACATCATGTTTAAACTATTTTGCATTTGTCTAAAAAGCCTTCTCTTTCAAATAATTTATCTTATTTTAGCCATTTAAAGGTACTTTATCTGGAAGATTGTTGTTTGGTTTCTCTCACTAAAAATAATAAAACTTTATAACTGGCCAACTTGGTACCAAACCTTTTATCTTAAATTCAGTTTTATATCATATAGCATATAGTAAGGGGTTGACTTCATGACAAAATCCCCTTTATTATGTATATGTACTGTATATGCAGTATATATCAAACTCGCTGTGGTGGCCACACCAAAGCATTGACTTGGTTATCCTTAAGCTACGTTGTAACCAGTTTGGCAGTATGCTTCAGGTCATTGTTCATTTGGGAGACCCATTTCCACCCAAGCTTTACATTCCCCCCAAAAAAAAAAACATTTGGTCTGCACATCCAAAAAGTTTTTTGAGGAAAAATGAACATAGGTGAATTCTGATGTGGCAGTAACATACAACACAAAATATCAGCAGCACACTACTAGCACTAAAAAGCAATCAAAAGAAACATACTGTAGGAACAGCATTTCTGCTACTTTGAATACATGAAAAATGTGAGGGTTCATAGTTTCATAGTTTCATAGTTTGTAAGGCCGAAAAAAGACAAGAATGTCCCTCCAGTTCAGCCTGTTGTGCTAAGGTGTTGATCCAGATGAAGGAAAAAACCCCCAATGAGGTTAAAAAAGCCAATTGTTCCCCATTTTAGGGAAAAATTCCTTCCCGACTCCAATCTGACAATCAAAAAAATCCCTGGATCAATGACCCCTCTCCTGAATCCAAACACTATAACTTGTTATATTATTACGCTCCAGAAATGCATCTAAACCATTTTTGAACTCCGTTATTGAATTCACCCTGACAATTTTCCCCTGGCAGAGAGTTCCACAGTCTCCACTGCTCTTACAGTAAAGAATCCCTTTCTATGTTTATGTAAAACTTTCGTTCCTCAAGACGTAGAGATGCCTCCTGTTCTAGCTACAGCCCTGGGTATAAATAAATCTTGGGAGAGATCTCTATATTGACCTTTGATGTATTTAAACATATTTATTATGTCCCCCCGAAGCCTTTTCTCTAAACTAAATAGCACTAATCTTGCTAATCTTTCTGTGTACTGTAGTCCACCCAGTCCTTTTATTATTTTTGTTGCCCGCCTTTGTACCTGTTCAAGCTCTACAATGTCTTTCCTGTGCACTGGTGCCCAAAACTGTCCACAATATTCCATGTGTGGTCTAACCAGTGACTTGTATAATGGGAGAATTATGTTCTCATCATGTGCCTCTATGCCCCTTTTAATACAACCCATGATCCTATTTGCCTTGGCAGCTGCTGTCTGACACTGGCTGCTACAATTAAGTTTACTGTCCACCAGGATTCCCAAGTCCTTCTCCATGTCACTTTTACCCAGTGTTTTTCCATTTAACATGTAATCATGTAATGGATTTTTCCTCCCCATGTGCATAACCTTGCATTTATCTGTATTAAACCTCATCTGCCATTTCCCTGCCCAGGCCTCCAACCTATCCAGATCCCTTTGTAATAACACATTATCCTCTATTGTGTTTGATTGACTTTTAGAGCTTAGTATCGTCTGCAAAGATCGATATTCTACTGTGTAATCCCTGTGTAAGATCATTAATGAAAATGTTAAAGAGGATAGGGCCCAATACTGACCCCTGTGGTACCCCACTAGTAACAGCAATCCAGTCTGAGTATGTACCGTTAATCACCACACTTTGTTTTCTATCAGTGAGCCAGTTGCCTACCCCTTTTGCACACATTTTCCCCCAGTCCAAGCATTCTCATTTTATTTACCAACCTTTTATATGGCACCGTATCAAATGCTTTAGAAAAATCTAGATATATGACATCCAGTGCCTCACCCCGATCCAGTCTAGCACTGACTTCCTCATAGAAGCTGCTGAGATTAGTCTGACAGGACTGATCCTTCATAAACCCATGCTGGAATGGGGTTATACATTTATTTTCAGTGAGATACTCCAGGATAGCATCTCTGAGAAAACCTTCAAACATTTTACCCAGAACAGAGGTTAAGCTTACCGGCCTATAGTTTCCTGGGTCACTTTTTTACCCCTTTTTGAATATTGGAACCACATTTGCTATGCGCCAATCCTTTGGGACATACCCCGTTATTAGATAGTCCATAAATATTAAGAAGAGGGGCCTATCTATGACATCACTTAACTCCCTTAGGACACGTGGGTGTATGCCATCTGGACCTGGGGATTTGTCTATTTTAATCTTCCTAATGTGGAGCTGCACTTCTTCCTGGGTTAGACAAGAAACTTTTAAGTTGGAGTTTACCTCATCCCTCTGTTCAACAGGAAGCTCATCCTCCTCGGTAAATACAGTGGAGAAAAAAGTGTTTAATAATTTTGCTTTTTTTCTCATCGTCCTCTACTGTCTCTCCCTTAGTATTTTTCAAAAGGGACAACATTTTCGTTTTAATCTTTTTACTATTTATATAGTTAAACATATTTTGGGGTTAGTTTTATTTCATACA